>CALYCA010000097.1:0-32965 GCA_944452715.1 Ophion slaviceki | reverse complement strand
TATATCCCTTTATCATCCCTACCTCGGGCATTGCGAAATTATCATTATTACTATTTAAAAAAATTGAAAACTGAAAAAAGAGGACGAAAAATTAACTTTTTGTTTAGACAGTCACCATTAAAAAAAATTCTCCGTTGTACTTTACAGAATCATATTCTTATTGATTGAGAAAATTGGTTTCATTTCTGATTCAGAAGAATGGGAGCTTTTGAATGGCAATTGCCTCAACTCCTATTTCGAAGCCCATAACTTTTTCAATTTCCATTTTTCGCACACATTTTCCTTGACCTCTCGAAGCATAAAAAAATACTAAAAATCGATAGTAAAAGTATTTTTGTTTTTTTTTTCCATCAAGCCCGAAAAAACCTTCGAAATTTCGGCCTCTGGACTAGAGTACCCCGGTTGCAAAAATGCTATCGTCATCACCATCATACGAGTCAACATCCTACATTTATTTTCCAACGGTAAAACTCCACTCACCGGCTAAGTTCCTCGAGGCTTCGTAGGAAGTCGATCGCGTCCGACATATTTTGGATCCTCTTGACCGTTTCCACTTGGAAGGACTCGTTACCGGGACGAAGCCCCTGATAAATTTGTTGAAGTCTGAGCAAACCTGAAACCAACATGAATAAGAAAATAAAACCAATGAACGTCGAGCTAGGAAACCTCATCCGAACCATGCAAACTGCATTCACTCCGCTCGTTGGCGAAAATTAATTGCCCCTTTTTAAATTTTCGTTTCAACGAAGCTCGCGTTGAAATTCTCGAATTGGAGTAACCTTGGTCGAGCATTCGTGAAAACTTCGGTTGAAAATTTCGTCATCCTGATGCAACGTGATATGTACATATTTGCAAGTACAAAAAATTTTAATTGTCTAATTCCCAACAGCGAACCTCCACGCTCAGCTTGGTTCGCCGTGTATAATTTCCTTTTTGTATTTATTTTCTGTCTCCGCATGTCGAGTAAAACCTGCAGCACGCGGTATTACGTATCCGGATTTCCGTGTTATTCTCTCTCTCTCTCTCTCTCTCTCTCTCTCTCTCTCTCTCTCTCTCTCTCTCTCTCTCTCTCTCTCTCTCTCTCTCTCCTCTCTCTCTCTCTCTCTCTCTCTCTCTCTCTCTCTCTCTCTCTCTCTCTCTCTCTCTCCCTCCCTCTCTCTCTCTCTCTCTCTCTCTCTCTCTCTCTCTCTCTCTCTCTCTCTCTCTCTCTCTCTCTCTCTCTCTCTCTCTCTCTCTCACCCCCTGTCTCTTTCGCGCTCGAATTTCAACGTTCCGCTACACAACGATGCATCACCCTGAGATCTTGCGTTTCTTTCATCATACGTATAACTCTATGCAATTACTCTGTAATCCATCCGGGAGCAGATCCTCGAGCTCTCACACTGCAATTCGTCCAGGATTCTCCAAATAGCTGTCCTGATTTTACTTTCCCATCCGAGATTGCACGAAACTAAATATTTAGCGTTTACAGCTCTGCGATAATAATGATGATAATATTTTATACGGCAGGACTGGCTGGCGATGGGTTCATTTATATAAAATTCAATACGACGCATTGTCAATTATTGAATCACAAAATTGAATCGCACAGGAATTGGGGCGGAGGTGGAGGGTAAAAAAATCATTTTTTTTTGCTTTTTCTCGAAGTATACATGTTCAAGAATATGTTTAAAAAAAATCAAGTTCAATTACCGAGAATTGACCAAGTTATGGACGATTTAGTGAGAACAGATAGCAACACGATTTGCGTATCCCACTAAAACTTTCGACCGCGTTTTTCTCGAAACGACTTTTCTCGACTCGGCTGGTTAAATTTTTTTTAATTAGTATTTTTAAGCCTACGAATATAAGTAACAATGTCGTCAAAGCTACACTTTCTTCAACACTCGCTATTTCGTGACGTTTTTATTCGAAAAACGGCTACGTACATAGAAAAGTACATGTATATAGATTATGAAACTTTTTTAGTTCTATTTTTCAGACCAACCACTTTCAAGTGATCACTCCGGGTGTTGGACTACATTTTGTCATGCGGAGAATCCATTATCCCTAAGTAACGTTAATTTTTATTTATTTAAAATACAAATTTATTGGAAATACGTTTAATGTATGCTTTATTCTACCTAAAGTATGCCTTCCTTAACACACTTATATTTGGCTATGGCTTTGACACAGTGGGTCAATTTGACCCGGAGCCTTCATCCACCTTAACAACCCTTCGTGCGGTTTTTAATGAAAAAATGAAATTCTGAAAATATAACATTCAATTAATGTAAAAAAAATATTGAAAACTTTCAGTTTTGGGCAAGTGAGCATTTTATTGAAAATCCATCCGAGACGAAACAACCCAGTGTGTCAAGGCAGGGTTAAGCATTCATGCCGCTTATAATATCGAAATATTCTGCGAACAGCATGAAGAATGCTGTCCCGTAATAATTAAAATCACGTCAAAGAGCCATTGTAACTTGCGGTGCGCTACTGTGAGCCGAAAAAGGTCATTTTTTTCGATTTATCGGTCTCCTAGATTGTTTATTTACGATTTGGAAAAAAGGTCTGTCATTACATACCTTTTTTCAAAATCCCAAATGAATAATCTGTTTAATTACATCATTTATATAAGTAATTAGATTTACCTATTTAAAATGTATTCATATAAAAAGGGACGTTATTGCATACCGTTTTTTCCAAATTCTAAATAAACAATTTAGTAGCCGAAATTTTATTTTTTAAGGGGTTACCCCCACTTGCGATTTTGAAAAAATCGATTTTTTTTATTGCATTTTTTTGAAGTATAAGTATCCGGGCCAATATTTCTGTATGGGCCCGGAATAGATGACTCTATGTAAATTTACAAAAAAAAATATTTTCTTCGTGTAAACTGAAATTGAAACTTTAAACGCGTTCTCCTCAAAATGGCATTTCTGAAGTCGGTGACCAAGATTACTCGAACACTAATGAACCGATCTTCTTGAAATTTTGCAGGCTTATTTAATACATAAAAATGTAATCTTTAATCGTTCGATTTTTTTTTCGAAAAAAATGGCCGTTTTATAGCCAAAAAACGGCCGTTTTTTCGTTAAAATCGAACCATTAACTTTGACTGTCCGTCATTTTGTGAAAAATGAATATTTTTTAAAATCCTTCGATTACAGACTAGTTTATACTTATATTTGACTACATCCATCCGCATTTTTATTTCAGATGATCCACTTCGCCGCAATGTTGGTCACCGCAAACCGTGTATATAAAAACATTATTTCATTGACGGCCATTTGCCACTAAACAATGTAATATTTTTCAATGAAAAAATTACTGAAAGTTCTTCAAGATGTGTTCTTTAAGATGGTATATTGATCGATGAAAAAAGTTTTGTAGTTTTCTTTAAAAAAATTCATGAAGAAGGCCTTTTTTTTTGCGGTACAAGTGGGGGTAACGCCTTAATTACCTTTTTCGGCCCATATATTATTGCCGCATATATACCATATGCGGAAATTCACATACCGCAAAGGTATACGAATACATTTTTAATGTATTCATATAAATGAATTTTTAATATTTAAATTCTTTATTTATATAAATGCATTTTCAATATTAAAATGAAATTGTAATATTTCATGTATTCATACAAAAAGGTACATTATTACAGACTGTTTTTTCCAAATTCTGAATAAACAATGTAGTAGACGAAATTTTCTTTTTTAAATACCTTTTTCGGCCCGTCACGGTGGTGCGCAAGTTACAATGTCTCTTCGACGTAATTAATTATTACGGCACAGCATTCTTGATGCCATTCGCAGAATATTGCGATATTATAAGCGGGATGAACGTTGAAGGCTGCGATAAGCTTTTGCTTCGTAAGAAATGTGCTCGCTGGATGCGAGAGACGCGCGTTTCGCGAATATTTGTCTGCTTTGCAGGCGAAATGAAACACGACAAAGGCGACAGGTATAAGGGTGGTATTTCGATTTTCCGACGTCCTGAAACTGTCTCTATCAACTGTTCAACGAAATCCTTCTTGTTTCGGTCCCTCCTTTCTCTCCCTCGGTCTCTTCCGTTGCCTTATCTTTGATCGTATCTACATGTATGCAGGACGCGCATGTCTCGTTCACTCGCATTGCCTTTTCCCAACAGGATAGGCGAGTTTCTCGTTAAAATGGCATTAAGCTTACCCCTGTTGGCCCTGCCAAATAACCAGCATCTATACGCTTGCTCGTGCTTGTGCAGGTCTGTGTGCACATGCAGTTCGTGTCCGCCACTCTCCGGCTGATGGCCCAGCTCCCTGGAAAGTATGGAGCTTCCGAGTTTCCTCCAGTGGAATTAAATGTCAAAGGACTTTGCCTCGACGAGCTTTCCTCTTGAGGACGGACTTGTTGCTTGTACTTGGCACGCGAGAGAACGAACGCGCCCGTACATTCAGCCCAGGAAAAATGCGAGGCTAATGCTATTATTCATTTCTGAGCCACTCGCGCCAACAATTTTTAGAATGAAGTCACACCGGAACGAACCGAGTCCTGAATACTCGAGAGAAAAATGTTTCTAAAAATGTGGGACGTACGTCAATGAAAGAGCTGTCAATTGTAACGGAGTAAACGACTCGAGACTCAAGGCATCATTCTTGTCTAGAAATTTGAAAAAATCGATTTTTTGGGATTTTTTTTTATTGTATAGAACCTTGAGGATGTGTCCTCAAAAGATGATTTCGAAATTCCCAATGATTATGCCAACGAACGGGAGAAGAATGGGATCAACCGGTCGGAGCTATGAACTTCAGAAGCTTCTGAAGCAGAGGTGGGCATACTCGAATACTTTTAGTATTTGAGTAGGAAAATAATACCGATTACATGTCAGACGGATATTCATTTTTTTGGATAATAAATCCACCTCGATTAAGTGTTCGTTCCGAAAATGAATAATGAATCCTACTGGATTCAGTATTCATTTCGACATGAATAATGAATCCAGTTGGATTCAGTAGTCATTTCAAAATGAATAATGAATCCAACTGAATTCAGTATTCATTTCGTATTCGGATATCATCAAATTGAATAATCTAGAAATATGGATAGAAAACATGTTTATTCTATTGAAACCAGGGTTGGGCATATACGAATTTTCTTTATTATTCATGAATAATAAAGAATATTACTCGAAATTCGTTCCGAAAATGAATAATGAATCCTACTGGATTCAGTATTCGTTTCAAAATGCGTAATGAATTCATTTCATTTAAATTCATTTCATTTAATTTCATTTCATTTCATTCAATTTTAATATTCATTTCAAAATGAATGATGAATCCAACTCGATTCAGTATTCATTCTGTACTCGGATATCATCAAATTGAATAATCTGGAAAAATGGACAATGGAAGTGGGACAAATATAATATCCCATTTCTACCCCCATTTCTTCAGTTACTAGATACTAAGACCGCGGTTTCCCCTCGGTAAATATAATGTAATCGAACGATAACGTTTCAAAAGAACATGTTTTCTGTCAATTTTTCCAGATTATCATGATCGAAGTATCATGTGCCCCCTATATATAAGGGTATGCTCCCCCGGATCAAGTTGTCCATACGGGGAGAGATCAAGCCACCTACATATATATGGGACACTTGATACCTTTCTATTCCTCTAGTTTTGGTGGGATATTTAAAACATTTATAAACTAACTTTAATCGTTATTATACCGATTATTCTTAATGAAATTCCACGTCTTTCGGCGCCAAGACATTTGGGATATTAAGTAAGGGAATTTGGGGTAAAAACAAAAGGGAGGATCAAATTTCCCCAGTCTCACTTAAAGTAAGTATAATATGCAACTATACCACTTATCACCCTTTTCTCGAAACTACTTTTTTCAAGCTGGTTGACATAAAATCTCGAGTTCTATTCAACCGATTGTCTTAAAATTTGTTATGGACCTTTGGTACATATCCCTCTATCGTCCCCACCTCGGGCATTGCGAAATTGAAATCATTGAGAAATTAACTTTTTTTAAGATTGTCACCATTCGTTCACCTTATTGATAACAAAATTACTTTTATTTTCTTTCCAGAAGAATGGGAGCTTCGGAATCATATCAACCTCCTCAACCCTTTTTTTCACGGCCATATTTAGAGGCCCACAACTTTTCCAATTGTTATTCTCCGCACAATTTTTTGGTAGTTTCTTGAAACATCAATACAAAGGCTAAAAAATAGATGGAATATATATATATATTCTCTTTAGTGCCTGAAATAATGACATTCTTATTGATAACAAAATTACTTTTACTTCTGTTCCGGAAGAATGGGAGCTTCGGAATCATGTCAACCGCCTCAACCCTTTTTTTCACGGCCATATTTAGAGGCCCACAACTTTTCCAATTGTTATTCTCCACACAATTTTTTTGTAGTTTCTTGAAACATCAATACAAAGGCTAAAAAATAGATGGAATATATATATATATATATATATATATATATATATATATATATATATATATATATTTGTATCAAGCCCGAAAAATTCCCGAACTGAAGGCCTCTAAAATATAATACTGCTTTGGCACAGTTAGCGAAACAATTTGTCGTCTGTAAAACAGCGAGTATCTTACAAAAAATCTTCGGCAACATTGGTTCCTCATTTTTCTCCGAAATTGCTCGACGTAAAACCTCAAAAAAATTGGAGGGTTACAAAATAAGGTAATTCTCTGACAATCTAACAAAAATGACAATCCGACAAATGAGCCTTCGATTACCAAAAAAATAAAGATCCCCAAAGCACACACCCGTGCATAGTACCGAGTTATAACTCCACTCAGTGGAATTAATCTTGAGCCTCGTCGTGCATCAACTCGTGATTCGTGGATTCGGGACGGAAGGAGGGTGGGTTGGAAATCGAAGCCCCGTCATCGAACCCGTGTATTTACGCTTCCATCAACGCGAGCGACGAATAATAATCGAGAAAGGGGTTGTCGTGAAATGACTAGCGAACGATCGGGCTCAGCATATAGTGACAAGCGAAACCCTTGCAGGCTAATGAACCAAATGTCCCCTGTGGGAAGACGTAACGATTCTTCATCTATATACCTATATCCGTTTGTATTCCGCCGATGTCTGTGTCCTCTATGTACACACGAGGCTGTCTCACGTATTCACATTGAGTTGTAGCCTTGTCTCGTGTACTCACATTGAGTTATCCACAACTATGTACGTGTACTATATATAAATTTACCCACGGAAAGGTGATTTCGAAGACAATTGATTTCGGGGACGATCCTGCTGGCAAAATCGACGTTTCGGCAACGAAAAAAATTCCAGGCGGTCCTCAAAACAGCCAGATGTGCTGATAGTAAACACTACGTGGATATATCGGGCTTCGTATATACTTTCTCTCATAGATGCACTCTATATTGCACACCTCGTATATGTACACGCATATGTACGTCTTTGTAAAGTTATGCTGGCAGCACGATTGCGTATGATGTACCTCGGGGCGCCCGAGCCCGTTCGCTCGTAATTCATTGGCAGGCGTTCGCATAGGTCCGGACACGCCGCAGCCTCGCGATATTCTCTGTGGAAAATAGCGTGAAGCATAGGTAGAGAGGGGGAGGGGGGAGAAAGAGAGAGAGAGAGAGAGAGAGAGAGAGAGAGAGAGAGAGAGAGAGAGAGAGAGAGAGAGAGAGAGAGAGAGAGAGAGAGAGAGAGAGAGAGAGAGAGAGAGAGAGAGAGAGAGAGAGAGAGAGAGAGAGAGAGAGAGAGAGAGAGAGAGAGAGAGAGAGAGAGAGAGAGAGAGAGAGAGAGAGAGAGAGAGAGAGAGAGAGAGAGAGAGAGAGAGAGAGAGAGAGAGAGAACGAGATAGCGCGAGCGATGGAAGGCTCGTAAGATCATGAGATTGAGAGGGAAAGCGGAAGTGATCGCTAGAGGCAGCGCAGACTGGTGTGCAGCACATTAGTCTTCGCTAAAATCGAGCTACCTTCCAGTGCACCTCGATCATCGTCGTGCTCAGTTCGCGAGCTTAATAAATATCGGACCACCGCATGCGAAGGCTCCAACTAGGGCCAAGTCGAGAAAAAAAAATGCCCGTTTCAGGCTAGACGTAGAAAATGCACATCCGGGTTATTCGGGCACCATGTGTGGACGGAATCTAGATGCTGGAACGTACATTGGCCATTACATTGGGATTCAACCGAGCGGGAAAAATGGTCACTGCCTTTGGATTCGGAGCTCGCGAGTATCTTGTACTTGAGAATGCATGGGAGACGCAATTCCAGGCAAAGGTAGCCAAAAGAGTGAGGTTGTCAAATGTGCTTTCTTGGGGTGAATAAATCCGTAGGTGGTATAATGTGTGACCTCGTTGAGGCCTTAGGCCACAGTAGCGGGAATAAAATCATGTGCGAATTTAACAATTTTTTTTCCTATGAAAAAGTGATTCACTCATAAAATTAATTACATATCTATTTAGTATGAATATCAAACTGTTAGAAAAAATATATAATTCTTTTTATGTACAAAATCACCGACGACTAATATTTTCTTTTGTTATTTTTTTTTAGGCGCTCCGTGGCGTGACATTTAGCATCGACAACTTTTGACCTAGAACAAAAAATAAAAATTCTCGTCAATCTACATTAGAATATCCAGAGAAGTTCTTATGGAATTCAAAAAATATTGTTTTATTCAAAAGTTGTAGGTATTTGAACTTAAGAAATGAATTGTCAGTAAACAATTTCGTTATAACTGCTCATAAAATGAGAAGTTATCGATTAATCAGAAATTCCGTACGTACTTCTCTGCGAAATGCAATTAGGAACATAACTTTTGAATTTGAAGTAAATCGAGTGAAAATTGTTGAAGTTATTTGTTACGCAAATTGGAAAAAAGCTGTTTCGAGAAGTTTCGAATAGTCGGCCATTTTGTACATAGAAAAAAATATACACTTTCTAACAGCTTGACATCCATACTAAATAGATGTGTAATTAATTTTCTGAGTGAATCACTTTTTCATACGAAAAAATTGTTAAATTCGCACATGATTTTATTACTGTGGCCTAACGCCTTAACGAGTTTCAGGACAATTGAAGAAATGTTACCATTTGATTCAAATTGTCGAAGTTAATTCTTTGCCATATGGGCAATGCACCCTCCAAGTTTTTAATGGATCGTCTACACAGCTTTTATAAAATTTATAAATAAAGAAAAACTTTTTACTGTATAAAGAGATACCTACGATCATCACTGAATGGCAATTTTACGCACGAAATAATGGGAAAAAAGTAGATCATGACAGTTTCATCATCAATATCGTATGGTACAGAGTGATTTGACAGCTTTTCATAACATTTTACATATTTTTTCACACTATTTCGTGCGTCAAACTGCCATTCGGTGATGATCGTAGGCATCTCCCTATGTTAGAGAGTGTTTATTGAAGTGTAAATTTGATCGAAACGGTGTAGACGATCGATTAAAAATTTGGAGGGTGCATTCAGTATACGACAAGGAATTCACTGTATAAATGTGCATCAAACGGTAACGTTTCGTCAACAGGATGTTTGACTGTTTTAAGGGGTTACCCCCACTTGCGATTTTGAAAAAATCGATTTTTTTTTATTGCATTTTTTTGAAGTATAAGTATCCTGGCCCATACTTCTGTATGGGCCCGGAATAGATGACTCTATGTAAGTTTATAAAAAAAAATATTTTCTTCGTGTAAACTGAAATTGAAACTTTAAACGCGTTTTTTCTCAAAATGGCATTTCTGAAGTCGGTGACCAAGATTACTCGAACACTAATGAACCGATCTTCTTGAAATTTTGCAGGCTTGTTTAATACATAAAAATATAGTCTTTAATCGTTCGATTTTTTTTTCGAAAAAAATGGCCGTTTTATAGCCAAAAAACGGCCGTTTTTTTCGTTAAAATCGAACCATTAACTTTGACTGTCCGCTATTTTGTGAAAAATGAATATTTTTTAAAATCCTTCGATTAAAGACTAGTTTATACTTATATTTGACTAAATCCATCCGCATTTTTTTTTTCAGATGATCCACTTCGCTGCAATGTTGGTCACCGCAAACCGTGTATATAAAAACATTATTTCATTGACGGCCATTTGCCACTAAACAATGTAATATTTTTCAATAAAAAAATTACTGAAAGTTCTTCAAGATGTGTTCTTTAAGATGGTATATTGATCGATTAAAAAAGTTTTGTAGTTTTCTTTAAAAAAAATCATGAAAAAGGCCTTTTTTGCGCTACAAGTGGGGATAACGCCTTAAGGAAATCATCTTAAATGGTTAATTATTTTATATTATGCTCACAATATTTTTTTATCTTCGTAGATGTCAGTATTTACGATATAAATCGGCAATAAAATTCAAATATTCAACCAGACCGCCAAAACGCTCCTGTTGTCAGATATGTAGTCACGTGACGCCTGTGACGTCACACGCCAGTAAACAAGGTAAAGGACCTATATCGCCGCTGAGTTGTCGCACAGCGAACCTTCCTCTCCATTCTTATTTAAAAGTTGATAATATGGTTGATAATAATCACTACAAATAACCATGAATAAACAAAAAAAGCACGAAAATACACTGAAATAAACTATAAAAACGCTCATTATTCGTCACAGGACTCGTACTGACAATCTGATTACTGGCATGTGACGTCACCGGAGATCCAACCAATCCTGAAGAGTTTTCGTACACGTGACCAAACGTTCAAATTCATCTAATTTGAAAATTAAAATAAGCGAAAACAATACATATTTTTTCAATGAAATGATAGAAAATGCCTTTTAAACACTATATTCTTTTAGGATGGGAAGAGAATGAACCATATTTTTAATATAGTCAAATACCCCATTGGCCCGAAACCCTTAAAATATTTAAAAAAATGTTTTCCAGCGGTGAAGAAAAATCGTAGGTGGTACATAATGTGTGACCAGGCCGCGTTAAATATTTAAAAAAAATGGTTGTCGTACCTCGCTTTGGAACTTCATTCTATCAGAAGAAAACTCAATTCTGACTGTAAGGATGCTGAGGAGATCCGAGCGAGAAAGTAAGCGGCGTTCCAATACGTTACAATTAATTGCGTAACAATTACGCAACGAACGATTGCCAAATTTTCCAAAAACTTTCCCTCGTATATAAACTGCCTACACGAAAAATCTAAAACACTTTGGATAATTTTTTCAAGATGATTTTCGCCATTGTATCCAAGGGTAAAAAGCCCCATGAGAACGGGTTGTAAACCTGCTGCAAATTAAAAGTGTCCTTATTCTCCAACGGGTTAATTTTTCGAGCTTTCCGAGTCTTGTTCCCTTACATCGAGGACGTATGGAAGTCCTGCAGAAAAGCTACGATGGCGATAAAAATTGGATGCGTTATTGCTCCTTCTGACCCTAGTCCACGTGCACCATTTGGGGTCCAGTAAAGGAGACGAAAACCCAGCATTTTTTAGCGTAGGATATGAATTTTTGACTAAAGGTAGATGGTTGCATACTAATAGTAACCCCAATAAAATGTTGCCCCTCAACTCGCCTCAACCCTAAGAAATAGGGGTTGAAAACTTAAGAATCGCCGTATCTCGAGAATTAATGGCCCGATCAAAAAAGATTTCGAACAAAAGTTGTTTGGAATAATAAAATACGTATAAAGTTTTCCGACGTCGAACCCCCTATCGTTGAAAATAGCGGCACAAAAACAATTCGATAATTCGGGGTCGATGCGTGTGCCGCTATTTTCAAAGATAGGGGATTGGACGTCAGACAACTTTATACGTATTTTTTTATTCCAAACAACTTTTGTTTGAAATATTTTTCGATTGGGCTATTCATTATCGAGATACGGCGATTTTCAAGTTTTCAACCCCTATTTCTTAGGGTTGGGGCGAGTTGAGGGGCAACATTTTATTGGGGTTACTTTCAGTATTGCAGCTATCTACCTGACTGAAGAAAATTTATATTGTACGCTAGAAAGTGCTGGGTTTTCGACTCTTTAAGGCCTTAGGCCACAGTAACGCGTATAAAATCATGTGCGAATTTAACAATTTTTTCGAATGAAAAAGTGATTCACTCATAAAATTAACTATACATATCTATTTAGTATGATCAAGCTGTTAGAAAAAATATATATTTTATTTTTGATGTACAAAAATGGCCGACCACTCGAAACTTCTCGAAACAGCTTTTTTCCAATTGGCGTGACAAATAACTTCAACAATTTTCACTCGATTTACATCAAATTTAAAAGTTATGTTCCTAACTACATTTCGCAGAGAAGTACGTACGGAATTTCTGATTAATCGAAAACTTTTCATTTAATGGGCAGTTTATGAGCAATTATAACGAAATTTTTCACTGAAAATTCATTTCTTAAGTTCAAATACCTACAACTTTTGAATAAAACAATATTTTTTACATTCCGTACGTACTTCTCTAGGTATTCTAATGTAGATTGATGAGAAATTTTGTTTTTTGTTCTAGGTCAAAAATTGTAGATGCTAAATGTCACGCCGCGGAGCGCCTAAAATAAGATCACAAAAGAAAATATTAGTAGTCGACCATTTTGTAATTCGAAAAAAAATGTATTTTCTAACAGCTTGATATTCATACTAAATAGATGTGTAATTAATTTTATGAGTGAATCACTTTTTCATACGAAAAAAATTGTTAAATTCACGCATGATTTTATACCCGTTTTTGTGGCCTAAGGCCTTAAGGTGGTCCTCTAGTTTCTCGGGTCGAAAAAATCGATTTTTTTTTCATAAATCACATCTACAATATGTGTAGAAAATGTGTGCAAAAGGATTTTTCGATATTCGAAGTGGTTCACAAGTTACGGCCCTGGAACGAAGTAGGTATACTTTCAAGCGCGTTTTTCTCGAAACACCATTTTTCGAAACGGTGACCACGATATTTCAGAAACTACTGCACCGATCTTGTTCAAATTTATACAGCATCTTTAATATGTTATAAGCCAGCGATTGAACTAGGATTATCATGATTGCTTCGATAGTTTTTTTTTGTACGAGCGAAAAACTTAAGAAAAAATGAGTAAAAAATAGAATGTAATTTTCAAAAGTGTATAAAAAAGTCAATTTTTGTAATTTAGAATTCACTCTAGTTCAATCGCTAGTCTCAAATATGAAGATTAAAATGCCGTTTGGTTTTTTGATTTCAGATAAGCAGAACAGCCGCAATCTTGGTCACCGTCAAGTACCGCTTTTACTTGATGTTTTCCTGTCGGCCACTATAACTTTTATTCTATTATATATTTTGACTTCAAAAAATTTGTAAAGCTTATTTAAATGTTAATAAAGATTATGCAAAAACAATGAGATTGATTATTTCGATGCTTTGCCCGTAAAAAATTATTGAAAAAGCCGTAAAAAAACAGCCGAGAAACTAGAGGACCGCGTTAACTGGATCTCAAATGGTGCACGTGGACTAGGGTCAGAAGGAGCAATAACGCATCCAATTTTTATCGCCATCGTAGCTTTTCCGCAGGACTACCATATGTCCTCGATATAAGGGAAGAAGAACTCGGAAAGCTCGAAAAATCTATTTCACGCTGTGAAATAGTATTCACGTGCGGTTAGACACAGGGTCCATTCAATTTCGTCCAGATTCCCCTATGGCACGCGTATTCGGTTCGCCATTGCACGAGAATGTCCTCGCGCTCTTGTCTCGTACTTTTCTTCGTTTCTCCTGGATTTTCCGCGTTTTTTTTTTGGTCGCTCCTCGTCGACGTCTCGAATTCTCATCCGATACTTCGGGCCTTCGCGCAAGAATCTCTCGTTCCGCAGGGTCGCGACTGCCCGAGCCAGTGTATATATCCACGCGCGCGCGGGCGCTTCGACTCGTGGAATTTCATCCGGTATCGAATCCCATCGGGGAACTCACCACGCCGTCGTTCGCGCCGTGAAAAATATTCTGGAATCCTCGGGATTTCCTCGCCCCGACCTTTCGCCAAAAGTTCGTCGGAAATGGAAAGTCTGACGGAGTAGTATGAAATCCTCTCCCGTATATAAACCGTGGAGAGTCAACCTGTTCCCACGAGATTGCGGCTATACCGTGCAGACACGAGTCGACAGAGAGAAAAATCGAAAGAATACTCAATCATTTCGCTTTTTCTCTCGTCCTTCGAGGACGAATAAATATACTTTTAATCGTTATTTGAAATACTATTTCTTTTGGAAATATTGGGTTGTGTTGTGCACTGTTTTGTTGTATACACTGACAGAAAAGTTCTATTGATATGAACTAATCGCGTCTATTTGATTTTTGCTTATTTGATTTGACTAGATTTTTCGTGGAATCAAATTTTTCCTATTGCATTACATTATTGAAATTATTTGCTTTGAATATATTTATTTATTCAAATAAAAATATATTCAATATCGACCAATAACTAAATATTTTATTCAATCCTAATAAATCTGTGATTTGGTTTCATCTGCTCAAAAAACAATTTAGTTGCATCCACCAAATGGATCTATTTGATTTTTTGAAATTTAAATTAAATACAATTTTCGTAGAGTCAACCATTTTTCTATTTGATTGAATGGTCTGTCTTTATTGCAACACACATATCAAAAAGGTGTGGGGCTAGAGAGGCTGGAGAGAGAGGAATTATATGTATATATATATATATATATATATATATATATATAATATATATATATATATAGGTTATTTTATAAAAATATATAGCATGTTATTCGATAAAACTCTCTAATTATCACAATGATATTAACTAATTGATATAGTATCTCTGATACAGCAAATAATTATAGGAATTAATGTGGTCTCTTAGCCATATCTGCGACTAAGATGAAGAAGAAGTTCTAGGTTCGATTCCCATAAGGGTGAAATATTTTCTTTGATAGAAATCATCTCAAAAGGCCAGAGAATGACGAACTACGATACAAAATCATGGTTCTAAAGCTCTCAATTAAGTATTTCATTTTATTTTGGATTTATGAAATATGTTATGTATATGTTATGTATAGATTTAGTTGAATCGAATCTTTATTTATTCAATTTGAATATATTCAATATTTAAAAAGAATACCTGAAACAAATAAAAAAATATCTTTGAAACCAATAAGATCGTAGTAGGCCGTGAGCCACGGAAAAAACGTATTTGATTTAAATAGATCCTATTTAAATCAAATATGTTTTTGGCAGTGTACAGGGTTACGAATGGATAATCGTGCAACTGTCGATAGGTCGGATCATGTCCGACTATATGCTGGAATTTCAGTTTTGTGAAAGTCCTACGGTTTTCGAGATAAAAATCATCATTTTTTTACATCGTAGACTATCAAAGTCAGATGTTCGAATTGGTTTGCATGAAAATTCTGCATAAGATCTTATTTCGTAGAGTTTCCTTAACATTTAAGGTTAAAAAGAAGACTTTTCTAGATAAAACAAATAACCGAGAGTATTTTTTTTTAACCGGGTAAAAAAAGTGATCATTTGTAGAAATGGCATGCGAAAAACCAAAAGCAGATGATTTTTTTTTTAAATAACATAAAGCCTTAAATATCGAAAACCGTGGGACTTTAACTAAACTGAAATTCCAGCATGTAGTAGGACACGATCTGACCTATCGACAGTTGCAGGATTATCCATCCACGACAGGACACCCTGTATGCACGTTTATTTTTTTAAGGGACTGGCGCGAATATTTTTCGACCGAGAAAAATATGACTTCCAATAGTTTTTCAAGTCCTCTTCGAACAAAAAATTTGCGTATTTTGTGATGAGTAGTATTTGCTACAAATAATTGGGCATCCTGGAAAAACATCAAAATTCCATTTTGGGTTCAGCGGAATGAAGATAATTTAACTCCGGATACGAAATACTCCTTGAAAACTTTTTTTATGGCCTTATGACGGGCCACCGCGGTGTCGCGTAAAAAAATCGATTTTTTGCATTTTCTCAAAATATAGCTACTCAGGAATACGTGAAAAAGATTTCAAGTTAAAATATTGAAAATTGACCAAGTTACCGATGATTTAGTAAGAGCAGGTAGCGCAACGGATTACGTTTGCTAATGGTAATACTTTCAATAGCATTTGCCTCGAAATGACTTTTCTTGATCTGGCCGGAATCTATGATCCGGACAAATATAGCTGGAGTTGTACTCCAGCTATATTTGTCCGATCATCAAATTAAAAAAAAAACCAAAATTTCCGTAATTGCAGGTGCTATCGTTGTACGTAGCCGTTTAAAATAATTAAATACTTTTTTAAGCCCCTCAATATAAGTAAAAATGTTGCCAAAATTGGACTTTTGTCTTTGAACATCCGCCCTTTGGTGTTTTTTTTTCCAATAACGGTTACGTGCAACGAAAATTACTTTTATATAGATTATAAAACATTTTTATTTTTCAAACCAACTATTGTCAAGTTATCGATCCGGCCGTTGCAGCACATTTTTTATGCAGTGGCTCTATTATACCTCAATAACGGTATTGATTTTTATTTTTTTAAAATAAACCTTTACACGAAGTGTAAATGTTTATTACACTTATTTACACATTTATTATTTACACACTTACACATTTTTTATTTAAACATTTACATTTTGTGTAAATATTTATCACACTTACTTACACGTTTATTTAAACTTACACATTTTTCATTTAAACATTTAAACTTTGTGTAAATGTTCATTACACTTCGTGTGTCTCTGCTTAATAACATACTTTTTTTCCAAATCCAAAATAAATAATCTAGTTGACAAAAAAAATCGGAAAAATGACCTTTTTGCGGCCCGTCACAGAGGTGTCTTTCCGTACGTCCTTCCATCCACTTGGAAATGCACCTTTGATGATTTTTTTTTTCATCGACGAGATGCACAAAGAAAGTTTTTCAGTAATTTTAGTTCTCGCAAGTTTTTCAGGACGTATCATATTTAGAATTTAACTATCTGCATTCTACTGTACTCAAAATCGAATTTTTATTTTTTTCCAGAATGCTCAAACTTTTACCAGCAAATGCTGCCGCGTCACAAAAATACGCGATATTTTTTCTCGACGAGGACTTCAATAACTATAGAAAATTATATTTCTCTCGGTCGCAATATCACCCTGCGGGACCATTAAAATATACATAGCCTCTATACAAGTGTCACCCTAGAAATTTATATATAATTAATTTCTTCAATTTTTCCAATGTTGATCCTCCTTTGTAGACTTTTCCGACCCCATTCCTTCTACATTTAACTGCCCACATTTCACTTTACTATTTCCACGTATTGCATTCGCACGTGGCCTGTTCGGAAACTGCAAAATTTCAATTTCCAACCGAAAATGTTGTTCAATATACATAATATATAACGCGTAGAGGGTTAGGAATTTGCTCGCAATTACCGACTAGCCAAAAATGTTGCATAGACGAGGAGAAGTTACATTGCGTGCTTGGTTGTTAAGGTTTAATTTCTGTTTGTCGAGAAATCCCGCGAATTCGTCAATGGTTCAGCATTGATGATTAATTTCACTAACAAGCTTGTAATTGTAATACTCCGTCTCACTTGCCGCTTAGACCCGTGCATGACAGGTGAAATTTCCCGAGAGAATGTCAACCCTTATATACGTAAGTATGTACATATGTGTATACACACCTATATATATATATATATATATATATATATATATATACTCTGTATGTATAGATAAGTAAAACCGTCCGTAAACTCGATGCGCGAACTAGCTGAATTGTCGCGAAATAGTTGTATGTGCCCGCGTTTCTCGGTGCTTTTCTCCTCCCACGCTCTCCACATTTATCGCCCTCGTCTACGAAGCTGCCAAACTTCCAGCACAATCCTCTCCTGCATACCTCTACTTATGTATCATACGCCTGTAGATAATGTAGGGTATCGATACTGTATCATTGATGATGCCCGAATATTCTCGGTATTTTGAGGACACGGCGTTGATGTTTGCAACGTTGGACTGCAAAGAATATTCTTTTTTTATTAATTTATTTCTTTATTTTAATAATTGTCGCAAAAAATGTTTTGCTGGTTTGGGTGTAGATTTCTAACGAGGATCCTGAAGATCGATCAAGTGATTTTCACAGCTCAAACTTGCGAAATAAATAATTTTTCAATGAAAAAAAAAAACAATTCTTTTTCATTGAATTCCAATGATGTAAACTTCAATGTCGTTTGTCAATTTCAGGATAGAGAGGAAAGTTGATAAATTAATGGAGACGAGAATGGTAAAGATTAAATAAAAATGAAAACAAATCATGCCTCTGCTTGAATAAAACTTCCTTTAAAAATCGGTTTCTCAAAAAATAGACTTTTCAGAAAGTTCGCGAGGGGCTCGTCGATCTTCAGCTTGAGTAATTAGGATCGCTTTTTTTTAATGCTCGTTTATGTTATGGATTCCTGATGAGGATCCTGAAGACCGTTCCAGTGATTTCCACAGCCCCAACTCGAAAAATCAATAATTTTTCGATTAAAAAAAATTGATTTTCATTGCTTTCCAATGATGCAAAATTCGATGCCATTTGTCAATTTCGGAAAAGCGAGGAAAGTTAAGGCTTTCGGCAACAGTAACGGGTATAAAATCATGTGCGAATTTAACAATTTTTCTTCGTATGAAAAAGTGATTCACTCAAAAAATTAATTACACATCTATTTAGTATGAATATCACGCTGTAAGAATATATATATATATATATATATATATATATATATATATATATATATATATATATATATATATATATATATATATATTTTTTTTTTTCGATGTACAAAATGACCGACTACTAATATGTTCTTTTGTTATCTTTTTGAGGTGCTCCGTGACATGACATTTAGCATCCACAATTTTTTACCTTCAACAAAAAACAAAAATTCTCGTCAATCTACATTACAATACCTAGAGAAGTACGTACGGAATTAAAAAAATATTGCTTTATTCAAAAGTCGTAGGTATTTGAACTTAAGAAATGAATTTTCAGTAAAAAATTTCGTCATAACTGCTCATAAACCGGTCATAAAATGAAAATGTTTCCATTAAGGTGCCAGTCCACTTTGAAAATTTCAAAAAATTGATTTCTTCAAACTGTTTTCGAAAGTACATACATTCAGAAATATTGTGTCAAAATTTTATGACAGTCCGAGCTCTCCAAGTATTTTTTTTTTACCTGAACGTCAGGACCTCATTTCGTCTACCTGAGCGTATAGCGCGCTCGGCCGACCCGTCGTATAAACTTCAAACGCCTTTTTCTCGAAACAACGTTTTCAAAATCTAGCTCCACCGTATCTCTAAATAACCACCGTATCTCAAAAGTATCTGGATGGTTTTAAAATTTTGATTTTTACCCTTTTTTTTGCGAAAAACTGCGATAAAAGGCGTTTTTTTACTTTTTTCGTTTTCCATCCGCCATATTTTTATTTTTTGAACAAACTTTATATCCGAGGGTCATTTTGCAGCGGTATCATACAGCATCTAATGGACTTTGATTTTTTTTGTTTCGGACAAGCCGTTGCAGAGTTGTGATGGAGCCACCTAGCCCACCTATTTTTGAGGCGTTACGTTAAACTATAGTTTTTGTACTTAAAAATGAATAAAAATGAATACAACATTTTCCAAATGTATTTCAAGACTTTATTTATCAAGCCCAACAACTTGTATGTTCATATCTTTTATAAAATCCTCAAAAACAATCGCGAAAATAGCCTTTTTTCGTGGCTCCAAAGTGGACTGGTCCCCTAATCAGAAATTCCGCATGTACTTCTCTGCAAAATGCAATTAGGAACATACCTTTGAAATTTGAAGTAAATCGAGTGAAAATTGTTGACGTCACTTGTCACGCCAATTGTAAAAAAGCTTTTTCGAGAAGTTTCGAGTAGTCGGCCATTTTGTACATAAAAAAATCCTAACCGCTTGATATTTATACTAAATAGATATGTGTAATTAATTTTATGAGTAAATAATTTTTTCATACGAAAAAAAAATTGTTAAATTCGCGCATGATTTTATACCCGTAACTGTGGCCTAATGCGTTAAGAAATGAATATAGCTGAGAATGGTAAAGATGAAATAGAGATCAAAATAAATCATGCCTCTTCCAAAAAACCTCTTTCAAAAATCGACATCTCAAAAAGATCTCAAAGAGAACATCTCAGATTTTTCCCAAAGTTCGTCAGGATCTCGTCGATCGATGATCTTCGGCTTGACTAATTAGGTGCGCCACTTCGTACCAGCATGATAGAAAAATGGGTCTGATTTTTTTCCTTTTGCCTTTCAATTGCCTCACGAGAAATAATGAAGGAAGAGTTTCCCAGTTTGGAAAATAGATCGGATCAATCTCCTACGAGTCCCTTCGTGTGACGTCGTCGAGCGGAATCCACGGTTTCACGTTGTCTCGTCGGTATGCGGGCTCGCCACTTCCGGCTGTCTAATAGGAGCGACGGTAACAACGGTACGACAAATTTCTGACGGGAATCCCGCAGAACCACAGCACAGGCGGAAGTTGCGTTGGAATACGATTCGATAGTTTTGACGCTCGGTTACGTACACGTGTGTCTGTTCGTACGTAGCGTTTGGAAACTTTGCTACAGATGCCGGTTCACTCCATCACCGAATGGTTCAATCACTCAACATCACGGCGATGAGACGTTTTTACCTCAACTGCCAGTCATCGGAACACTTCCGATGGATTTTTTTTTTCGCTGCGTTTGTCGTGACGACGTTCGTCATGAAGCCTCGCTTTTGATAAATATCTCGACGATCTAATTTCTGGGGTAGGGGGCGGAAATTCGAACGATCAATATTCAGAAAGACCGAAATTTCGAATTCAGTCATGACGAACTTTTCAATATAGATAGATCACTCTTATGATAGTCTGTAAAATAGTTAATCGAAATTGTGAATACAAAAATCTCAAAGTCGATTTATAGCGGAAACAAATATCAGATTTAAGGGGTTACGCCCACTTGCGATTTTGAAAAAATCGATTTTTTTTATTGCATTTTTTTGAAGTATAAGTATCCGGGCCCATACTTCTGTATGGGCCCGGAATAGATGACTCTATGTAAGTTTACAAAAAAAATATTTTCTTCGTGTAAACTGAAATTGAAACTTTAAATGCGTTTTTCTCAAAATGGCATTTCTGAAGTCGGTGACCAAGATTACTCGAACACTAATGAACCGATCTTCTTGAAATTTTGCAGGCTTATTTAATACATAAAAATGTAGTCTTTAATCGTTCGATTATTTTTTTCGAAAAAAAATGGCCGTTTTATAGCCAAAAAACGGCCGTTTTTTTCGTTAAAATCGAACCATTAACTTTGACTGTCCGCCATTTTGTGAAAAATGAATATTTTTTAAAATCCTTCGATTAAAGACTAGTTTATACTTATATTTGACTAAATCCATCCGCATTTTTTTTTTCAGATGATCCACTTCGCGGCAATGTTGGTCACCGCAAACCGTGTATATAAAAACATTATTTCATTGACGGCCATTTGCCACTAAACAATGTAATATTTTTCAATAAAAAAATTACTGAAAGTTCTTCAAGATGTGTTCTTTAAGATGGTATATTGATCGATTAAAAAAGTTTTGTAGTTTTCTTTAAAAAAATTCATGAAAAAGGCCTTTTTTGCGCTACAAGTGGGGGTAACCCGTTAACAGAATAATGAGAGATATAATATCGATTCGCCTGTATATATACACCGAACAATTCGAGACGTCAAATCGTCGAATTGTAAATGTTACGACAGTTTACAATTTCGAATTCATTAAAGCGAAGGACCAAAAAGTTGATCAGTTAAAATAGCGATGGGCCAAAATGGCGAACGGCCCATATAGGGTCGCCTGTCGTAACAAAAATGCCAGCATTCAGCCATTAAACGGTTTGCTGATGATCGGCCAATAATTCGTCGACCAGCATTGGGGTACTGTAGGCGGATGAACGGCTTGCCAGATTTATGCCAGCCATTCGTGGGCCAATACTATCGCACCGATAATATGGCGATCAGCATTGGGGTATCGTAGGCGGATGAACGGCTTGCCAGATCTATGCCAGCCATTGGTGGGCCAATACCATCGCACCGATAATATGGCGATCAGCATTGGGGTATCGTAGGCGGATGAACGGCTTGCCAGATCTATTCCAGCCATTGATGGTTTGTTTTTGGGCGTTTTGCAAATGCAGGTCGTTAAACTCTAACACGTAAAAACAAGGGATAAGGTTTCGAAAAGCATATCCCACTGATGAAGCTGAAATTTTTCACCGACCTTCTTTTCAATATTTTAAGAGAACCTTTAAAAGGATATTGGCGACTAGCAATAGTTTTCGATATATCGTATATTAAAAATTATTTATTGTACTGCGCTTCTACTATATTAAATAAACCCAAACAAAGCCATCCCACATAGCAAGTGATATGCACATACAGGCGAGCACTGTTTGCCAGGAAGCAGCGCGGCCGGAGGAGTGGGGGGTATCTATCGGATATATAGATATACTCGTATGGCGTGAAATAATAAACTTTACAATGCGATATATGGAAAACTATAGCTAGTCGTCAAAAATCGGTTAACGGTTTCTCTTAGGATAATGAGAGGAAGTTCGGTGCAAAATTTCAGCTCGATCAGAGGAGTATGCTTTTCGGAACTTCACCCAAAACGAGCGAGTTATTTTTACAGCCTAAATGGACCAAAAAAATTGTCGGTAAACTTTAATGTCACGAATAAAATTATCGGCATCAAAGTAAGAAACGAACAAACGATGGATTCTGTAAGTGTTAGAATGGCTAAGTGGGTAGAGCGCTTGACACTAGAACGAAAGGCGCAGGTTCGATCCCGATGAAAGGTAAAAAAACTTGAACAATCCAGAAAGCCTTTTTAATGCAATTATTCTATGTACATGGACATAAGTAAAGCAGAAGAAAACAAAAAAGATACTACTAGAATTTTTATATTCATAATTTGTCAATTTTTTGTTTTTCATTTCCGGCAGAAGATCCGGCAGCCGTTGCTGGGCCAATATGGGCGTATGATAGTTGGTCCAGTCTTAGCAGCCATTCATGGTTTACCATTACCAACCATGCATGGTGCCCATCTGGCCCGTTTATATAGCCATTACCGCGCCATCGTTTGTTCTCTGGCAACCAGTCGTGGGCCGTTACTGTGCCGATTGTAAAACCCTATTTGGGGGTCCGGATAGCGAAAACTTGGGATCGAGCAATACTACTTGCGCTTCAGAATGAAGATGGTAGATGGCGTTAGTGGTCAGTCGGGTCAGGCAGCCATGCCATGTTCGCCATTTAGGTATTCGCTATTTCGGACCATCAATCATTTGCGTTTCTAATATCTACACATTCCAAGTTTATAGTCTCGATACATGTCTTTTTGCTATAGACGGTATTACGAATATTAGATACTTTTTCTATTTCGGAGATATGAATGTTGTAGATTGTTCGAATCTGTATTTGTATGACTGCATTTGTCAAACTGCAAACTATCTGAAACTGCAAACAAATCTGTATTTGTCAAACTGCAAACTATCTGAATATATGTTCTGGAATAAATGAGCTTTCGGATAGATAATCCTTTGGTACAATAGTCATTCGATTTCGTCATAGGTCAAAGGATAAAATTTCGAATAATTTAACCTTCGTTATTTTGAGAGTTCATAATTCTGTCATTTCGAAATCTTTGTCGTTCTATATTTGGTAATTCGGCATTTTGACCCCCACCCAATTTCTGTTCATGTTTGCTTGGGTTACCTTCCTTCTCTACGAATATCTTAACGATCGATTTTTTTGGATTTTGAAGTCACTCGCAGCGCCCGAATTGTCGGTCTAGTTTCAGTGTTGGCTTGAAATCAATTTTGTTGAGGTGGAATTTCCTCTAGATCACGAAAAACAACCTTACCGATTTTATTCAATTCTCAGCGAGCCGTAAACGAATAATCCCAGGACTTTTAGGATTCTCGAGACTGGAGAATGGAAGAGAGAGGGGTCGGGAGAGAGATTGATGTACACGTGGTTAAGGCCATTCTTGGACCACCGAGAATGAGAATCGGTCTTGATCTTATTTGTTCGTCGAGGTCGAGTATAGCCCCAGGATATAGAGTAAGGTAAATTAGTCGTGCGAGCCGAAGGTGGAGAATAACGAGAGATGGAGGGAGGAAGAGAGATAGGACGAGAGACAGAGTGAGAGAGAGAGGGAGAGAGAATGGACGGAGATGGTAGATAGAACTGGCAACGAACGGACCTGGACTGATTAGCGCGAGAAGTCCGTGTAGACCCGATGGCAATTCCCGCAGCTGAAGGTCCGAGCAAGAACGGGGAGAAATGTTCCGCAACCCCTGTTCGCAAGCTACAGTTGCTATCTTGCCCCCCCCCCCCCCCCCCAGCACGGGTAGTACGTATCAGCTTGCGCGATAACGAGATCTATTATTTCCTTACCTTTTGTTCTTTTTCTTCCAATTAAAAAAAATCAAAGCGACAGAAAAAAGACGGAAAACTTTTCAACGCATTACTAATTGCCGAGGCAAATAGAGGGAGACGGAGCACATTTGGAGTTCGTCGAATGTCTTTATAAAAATTCCGCCAATTAACGAGCGTCGAGCGACTGCCTATGAGGGGGGGGGGGGGGGGAGTTCTCCCCGAGGGTTTGTTTTTAGCTGCTATGTGACGTGCGAGTGCGATTTTGATGATTATGATGGAGATGAATATACATCTTTTACCCTATTGACGTATGTTAATAGGGTGAAAAAATATATTTTGGGGATAGGAAAAAAAGTTGTCAGGTGCTGCTTGATCATTTATATAATTACAAATAAAAAAGGCTCATTTTTCTAATTCTACTTCGAATATAATTGGTTGACAGTCAGTAATTCTACTTTAAGCTACTCCTGTGTTGTCTATGTTGAGGGAAGAAAAAAATTCTACAGGAAAGGTTGCGATGTCGATCTCTCCGATTTCGATGAAATTTGGCATGCTTGTAGAATGGGTAAAAATAAGCGACACGTATTTTTTTTTATGTCTGCGAAACCCGGTTTTTAAGGGTCGAAACGCACCCTCGAACATTGGGGTGTTTTTCACCCCAATTTTAAAAAAAATGGCAAATTGCAATAATGTTTATTTTTTGTGTACTATACATTGGAGATGAGAACGATATCGTTATCAACTAAAAACGAAAAACACCCCTATTTTCGAGGGTGCGTTTCACCTCTTAAAAATCAGGTTCCGCAGATATACAAAAATATGTGTCGCCTGTTTTTACCCATTTTCCGTGCATGGCAAATTTCATCGAAATCGGAGAGATCGACCTCGCAACCTTTTCTCGCTAGAGGGTTCGTTTTTAGGTGCTATGCGACGTACGAGTGGTATTTTGATGATTATAATGGATATGAATATATATTTTTTCTACCCTGTCGACATACGTCCATAGGGTGAAAAAACATATTTTGGAAATACGAAAAAAGGTTTTAGTTGTGGCTCGATCATTTTAATAATTACGAATAAAAAAGGCTAATTTTATTTATCGTTTTTCTCATTTTTTTTCGAATTTGTTTACACTAATGTCAGCAATTGGACTTTAAGCTACCCCTAGGTTGCCTATGTTGGGGGAAAAAATCTCCTAAAGGGTTCATTTTCAGCTGCTATGTGATGTACGAGTGGTATTTTGATGATTATATTGGAGATGAATATATATATATACACTAAACGTCTTTATCGTAAATTATTTAATTATTAGAAATTATTTACATTTTTACCGCCGAAATAAAGCAATCCCATTGAAAGCGTTAACATCTATTTCGAATCACGTAAATTTAATTTCCGTCGAAAGTCTTCAGGGAGACACCCCAAGTGCCTTCGATAAACTCATGAACTGAGCTCGGTGCGTCGGAATGGTCCTTGTTGTTTGTTTTCCCCGTGAGTTTCACAGCCCCACATAACAGCACCTTAAACAACCAATCGGGGAGCTCAAAGAGAAGACGTTTGGTATGAAGTTTCAAACGCTCTGTTAACTTGAAGATCATCGTCTGTTTACGATGTTTGCGTTGAACCAAGAGTATACAACTGAACCAAGAGTACCGTGAACCACCTCAGACGATAAAGTTCGATGCCGTATAACGTATCAACACAGCTCAGTCCGAATTTCAAATGGATTTGTACATTTGTTATAATTATTTATGGTAAATTCGCAATTCGCGAAAAATAAATGAAATTGTCTATGTTGATACGTGTACATTTTATTTCAAATTTCCAACATCCCAAGAACGTTTGATGAGCTGTCAAAAAAATGTGGACACCCTTTTTGTGCCGATGAGTCTGTTTTTCGTTCCTTGCAGAATTCCCTCGAGCCACCAGTCGTTCCTTGCAGAATTCCCTCGAGCCACCAGCGTGGAGAAATATCATTGCTTTTTTTTTCTCACGTCAACGTTTTTCCCCTCGTTTTTCGCAATTAAGCTCTCTTTTCTGGGTCCTTTATCACGTAAACAATATTCCGCGGTGTGCGAGATGATAAAAATGTTGCACGCAGATTCGTGAGGATCCCTTGAGAACGAGGGGATACGAATGAGCTGTCTGGAAAACTGGCGATGGTGGAAACTGCAGCGTGTCGCAAGAGCCATTACTCGTTTCGGGAGGGATGAACTCGATGGTGAAGAGGTGGGAAAGCGTGGAAAGACGTGTGAGGTCGACGACAAGGCAAGGCCGTCCCGGGTCCCTGGGAGACAGCGAGGTAGAGCGCGTATGGAACTTCGCCACGTTGGCTGAGGTGTTCGAATGTACGTTCGCATGTATAAGGCAAAATGTGGGGCAAAATGGCCCCCCTGGGATAAGAAGCGTATCGACCTCGAATGTGACAATCCGGTGGTTGTTCTTCACTCCGAAAATTGCATGCGATGAGCGAGGCGAAAGTAACGAAGAGATTGTGATTTCTGGTCGATGAGGTAGGCACCGGGATGGTCTACACAATTATTTGAACCTTCGCACCAAAAGGGTGCAATTATCAATACGTCAGCTGCCAAAGGGTGGAGAGTTGCATTTTTACTGTGACAGTTGCATCGTCAATGATTTATTAATTTCACTATTTATCAACATCGTATTAAACCAAATGGAAAATTTATTTTTTTATGCGGAACTTAGATTTTTCATCCGTGGAAAGTGGAAACTTTTTTTTAATCCGTATTGTTTACTGATGTCGGGCAAATCAATTTTCTTATTGAGATGAAACTCCAATGTGACGGGTTAAAAAAACGATTTATCGGTGTTTTCTTGAAGTATTAATGTTGAAGAATATATGAAAAAAATGGGAAGTGACAATATCGAAAATTGACCAAGTTACAGACGATTTAGTGAAAGCAGGTAGCGCAACAACTTGCTCGAAACAATTTTTCTCGACCTGGCCGGAACCGTAACTCTAGCTGAGATTGCTCGATTGTCAATTTTAAAAAATCACGTTTTTCGTAATTTCAGTAGTTATCGTTGTACGTAACCTTTTTTTTTTAATTTAGCATTTTTAAGCCCCCGAATGTAAGTAAAAATTTCGCCAAAATTACACTTTTTGTCAACCCCCGCCATGTTGTGATTTTTTTTCGAAAAACGGCAAGTACAACGTCAACTACATTTATATAGATTATAAAACTTTAATTTTTTTTTATTTTTCAGACCAACCATTGTCAAGCTATCGACCCAGCCGATGGACCACATTTTTTTATACAGAGACCGCGATAACTTAGTTGATTTTTAATTTTTCACAATAAAAATTTTCACGAACAAGTTAAATCGATGCTTAACAACATACCGTTTTTCCAAATCCCAAATAAATAAATAGCAGACGAAAAAATTCAGAAAGAACATTTTTTCAGCCCTTCACAGTGGTGTCCTCCTTTTAAAACTTACACGAGTGTTCTTAACAGCCGGAATTGGATCTTAAGGGGTCTTCTCACTTTGGACGCGAAAAAGGCTATTTTCATTAATTTTTTTTATAGGTTTATATTATGTATATTGATACAAATGTTGTTACACTCAATAAATACACTTCCGAAATACATTTATTTTTTTATTTTTTTATTCTAGTCACTATTTATAGACGAAAATGTTAGTTAAAAAAAGTCCTAAAAACTTGTAGGTCTGCGCTGTTGATGACATCTCGGAGATGGATAATCCGAAACAAAAAAAATCAAATGGTTTTAGATTCAGTATGTTAATGGCTATAGCGCATATCATCCGATTTTTGTTATAAGCAAAAATAAGAATGGCGCACATTTGTTGAAAAAACACAAAACAACGTGTTTTTTCACCGTTTTTGGCGAAAAATTGTAAATATAAAAATTTAAAAAAAACCTTGATATTCGCTATAGCTATAGTTGTGAAGAATACGTGGTTAGAATTTCATAAGAAAAAGATTTTGTTAACAAGCCTTCGAAAAACGTTGTTTCGAGAATAACGGGTTTAAAGTTTCTTTGGGTTACATAAATACATAAAAAAATTCAAATATATATTTCGAAAGTGTATGTCTTAAGTGTAACAACTTTTATATCATTATCTATAATATAAACCTATCAAAAAAAATCACAAAATTAGCCCTTTTCTATCGTTTGAAGTGAGAAGACCCCTTAAGGGTATCGTCTTGGACAATTGACGGAAAACAAAAGAAAGATGATCTCATCAAAGTACTCATTAGTTAACAATATGCCAGAATCAACAAAAAAAAGTTAGCAATTTTCTGTAGCGATTTGAAAAAGTATTAAGGGCGGTGTAAAGTATTAAAATTTTTTTTTCATTTTTTTTTAATTTTTTAAATGAATGCATAGTATATCAAGAATATTGTGTTAAAATTTCAAGTCGATCGGAGTAAAATTGACGAAGTTATGAGTATTTGAGCGTCTATTGCTCCATGCCGGGTTTTATACCTGGGCGGCAGCTGCGCGGCGCGCTATTGTATTTTTCGACCCCGAATAAATTTCTTGATAAACGGGCCTGTTCCGGTGTATATTAGTATACACATTAGTCTTAGAAAGAGTTTTGAGTTCTTAGAAACGCAAAAAGATGCTCTCGATCATCTTGATGGAAGCCTTTTGCTCTACGGACCTGGCATCGATGACTTTGAGTGAGTATAAGAAAATTATCGAGTTTTATTTTGAATTTCTAAAAATTCAAAGATAATTGAAAAATCTGAAAAAATTCATACGTATTCAGAAAAATGAACGAATCACGAAAAAAAATTGGGTTGCGGGGAAATTTGTTGACTAATTTTTTTTTTTCATCATGTTGTTAATAACATTTTGGAATTATTATTATGCAAAATTAATCTTTTGAGTCCCTCTAATATGCATGAATTTTCTCAGATTTTTATACAATCGAGAAGTGTTCTCAAACTTATGTGCAATAAGCGCTAAGCGACCAAACTCTTCTGCGTTTTTCAAACCGTTTTTCTGAGACTTGTCATATTTGAAGTCCGTGTGCACGATAACTCAAAATCTACTGGACCAATCGCTTTAAAATTTTGCACAGTACTTCTTCACATAATTCACCAGGTATTGTCGAGAGCTTTTTTTGTTTTTTTTTTAATAATTACTAATTTTTCAACAATAAATTAGCCGATTTTTCAAGCGAAAATCGGGTTTTTGGCTCCCAAGTGCTACGAAAAATCGAAAAAAAAAATCCTCCCGTCATTACCTCGAGAAACATCTCCTTTAACAAATGCATTTTGATTTTTTTGTTTCAGATGATTCTGTTGCGAGTTATGGTGCACACCGCAAACCAACTTTTTTTCGAGGCGCCTCCGGGGTTTAATTTTCACTCGCTCAATTTTGAATATTATGCAATGCAAATTTCGGAGAATGTTGTTCAAATGTTACTTTATTATATGTAAATTTTTCAATAAACGAACACTATTCGTTACGCCAAAAAAAAATCTTAAAAACATGCCTTTTTTTCGCCGAATTAACTTTACCCCGCCCTTAATAAACTACTTCAACGATCCATTGACCTCTTCCGAGGTTTTCCCTCAGTAATATCCTGAATCCTTTTTTTGATGAATCTTGAATGTTTCTTTACGATTTCTCTGAACCGATTTTTAGGCTCGATTGATGCCAGGTCCATTTTCCCCCACATTCGCCAAGCTACGCCGTTTTCGCGTGTTCGGTCAAACTTTTGAACCCGAACATGTACGGTTTTACACAGGAGGATTGGAGTATGGTACACCGCGAGAGGGAGGGAGAGAGATGGAGATAACAAAGGGTAAAGACGTTTCGGACGAGGTACGTCACGAACGGTTACGGGCGACGATCAATCTCCGTCGACTGTCGTCTCTCACGTGTGTCCGCAAGGATAAAGGTACCTTGATGACGGAAAAGGGCTTTTCTACGCTATTGCTTCTTTTCCATCCGGATGTTGCGGGAATCTGACCACAGGAATGGTTGAATGTCCCGAGTGTAGCTAGTCATCCACCTGTACGTTGCAGACAAAAAATTTCCTCGACGCAAGCTCGTATCGCATCGCAAATTATCCAAGAACGAGGCGGATACTTTTTCACCTGTCTTTTTACGATATGCCATGAAGACAAATTCACGTCACGCATTTTCCGCATTTACTTCTCGTCGTGTCTTTTTAAGGGTGTATGAGAGGCTGCCAGAAAAGCTGTCGAGCTTATGGTTGCAGAAATTAAATCGAATTGGAGACATGTAGAAAAAAAATAATTTCTGTAATTTTCTTCAGTTAAAAAAAACAATGGAAAGATTGTTTTGCTTTTTTTAAGGTAGAACGAGCGCGCGCTCTTTATTTCTATAGATTTTGTTTAAATTTTAACTAGACATTATTCATATCATTATGCATGTTTCAGTGAAATTTCAGGACAGTCGACTATTCATATTCGGAGATAATAGATTTAAAAAATTGCCACTTTTGACACTGCAGGGTCTGCATTTAAATTTAAACAGAATAATTTTCCGTCAAAAAATATTTGTCCTCTATAATAAGAAGACAAGACCGCATCGCTCCACGTGTCCAACGACGTAAGTTTGCGCGGCATATTCAAGATAATACTGCAACACAAACTTTTATTTGGAAGTGATTTTTAATGGAACAAAGTTTTTAATTAGTTATGAATTAACCAACACTTTTATTTGTTAACGAAGATAAGATGAAGAACATGAAATATAAATATTAACAACGCTAATATTTTTTGTTTTATGATAAAAGTTTTTAATTTTAGGAACACGATAATAATTATTTTTTTTCTCGAAATATTGAACTCTACTGTTCTGCGTTGTTGCCATTTGCCTTCTTATTATAGGGCAGGAATATTTTTTACAAAGAATTATTTTGTCTTTACTGAACGTTTTTAGCAAAACTGAATAGTAAAGGCAATCCAAACTTTTTAGTTTGGATTGTCTTTAACTAAGTAGTTTGCTATCTCAATATATTTTTTTTTTTTCAAAATTTATAAACACAATAGAATGGTACAACGAATTATGTGACCTGACACTTTCGTCCAATGCAGACCCTGCAGTGTTAAAAGTTGCAATTTTTAAACTCATTATCTCCCAATCTAAATAGTCGACTGTTCTGAAATTTCACTCAAACATGCATAATGATATGAACAATGACTGGTTGAATTTTGAACAAAATCTATAGAAATCAAGAGCGCACGCTCGTTCTACCTTGAGCTCTGCATAGGGTGTCTGAAAAATCGACAAGCATTGCACTCGCCATGCTCCCTCATCCGAGTGAGGCAAGACCCACTCACATTGATTCACAAATGTGGGCACAAGGAGTAAAAAAACGAAACTCATCAATTGCCAACAAGGTATGGAATTAAACAAATTCAATATTAATAAAAATCCTCTTGGCCTATCGCCAAACTCCAAGCTCCCGTTACATTCATCGTTCGATTGTTCGTACGATTTCATTCAGGTTTCTCTCGCATTCATACGTATAACAATGCGGTAAATTATCAGATTTTCTCATACGCGTTCGCGTTTTCAAATTATTCTCGGCCGTCTCGGAAAAAAAGGTCGTGCCATACGTCGATGCAAATTAGTTTGCTCTCTGCACAGTCATAGAGCGGGTGTTCGTTATATTTAACAGGGTCATCGAAAATCGCCCTTGGAAGCACGCAAATCGATGCGATGCAACGGGAATTTTTCCATTGCCAAATTCATTTTCTGAAAATTCACGTATTCCGGCAAACTGATAACGAGAATAAAAATCGTTACGAGAGTACTGAAAATCGTATCGAAGTAGTTCGAACCGTCCGAGCGTCACGTATTGCAGAATCGAGAGAGGGGGGAGAGAGAGAGAGAGAGAGAGAGAGAGAGAGAGAGAGAGAGAGAGAGAGAGAGAGAGAGAGAGAGAGAGAGAGAGAGAGAGAGAGAGAGAGAGAGAGAGAGAGAGAGAGAGGAGAGAGAGAGAGAGAGAGAGAGAGAGAGAGAGAGAGAGAGAGAGAGAGAGAGAGAGAGAGAGAGAGAGAGAGAGAGAGAGAGAGAGAGAGACCGTCATCCGAACGAACGGTTCGAGAGGAAATTCACTTCCGAAGCTTTCCCTTCAATAATTTCACGTGAGGATTGTCGATGGTGGGTTTCAGCTTCGTCAATTCATGCCGAGAATATGGTGTGCTGTAGGTATGGATATACAGCCGACACTGGTGGATAGGTGGTCAGGGTTCTGCTCCGGTGGTACTTCGAGTTAAGCAATGTTGCGCATGGCCGATACTCGGAGCGGTGACCGCTGAGGCGTGATACTATGGCTGGCGCATCAACCAGTCAGCCGAAGGCCGATACTTCAAGTTTCTATATTCGAGTACAACGTCTGTGCACCAGAGAATAAGAAGAATGTGGGGTCGTCTATACTGGTACGGATTTTCCACAGTTTCCCCGTGCCCTCGACAAATGCGGTATAGTGTAGCTTAAGGCCTCAGGTTACAGTGACGGGTATAAAATTTTCTACCAGCTTCATATTCATACTAAATAGATGTGTA
>CALYCA010000096.1:0-15440 GCA_944452715.1 Ophion slaviceki | reverse complement strand
GACGGGGATTTGAAAAATCTTTTCAATCCAAAGATGCAAACTTAAGGGGCTTTACCAGTGTGAACGCTGAAAATTTGGGTGATTTTCGGTAATTTTTTTGGAAGAAAAGTACTCAATTCAATGTATCGCAAAATTAAAAACATATTTGGCTATATTTGACTATATAAAATGGTAGTTTTTTTTTCAAAGCCAAATCCAATCGGGACCTTTAAACTGTTGAAAATTTTCATCCAATCACAAATATCCTATGTCATTGTAGAGTAAAAATATTCAGTTCAAATTTCAAGTTAATCTTGAGTTACAATTTCAGCAAATTTGAAAAATCTCATTTCGAGAAAAACGCGTTTGCAGATTAAACTATCGATTTTTTCAAGATAAAGTGATTAGAGATACGACCGTGAATTTTTTACAGGATACTCTTGAAAGTATAAACTGTCGAAAAAGGCAAAAAAAATCGATTTTTTAAAAGTGTCACACTGGTATAGCCCCTTAAGATCGGTAATTAGACTCCGAATCGTTTTGGCAAGACTTTTTTTCCTCAGTTTTTTTCGCCGTTTGCGGACGATCGAATACCGTGCAGACTCATTGCTGCTCTACCGATTTCACGAACCCAATTCTTCTTTATTCAATTTCCCGAGCCTAAATCTCCGAGGGCGCGGTCGAGCGAGCGATCGTCGGGTCATGCAGAAAACTCGCAGATTAAACTTCTATATATTGTATACATATAAGGGAGAGAGAAAATCGCGAAAAGGAGAAAAAGGAATATATATATATATATATATATATATATATATATATATATATATATATATATATGTATGTATGTATGTATGTATGTATATAAATATATAGAGAGGAAAATACTCACTGGAGCATATGTCGCAGAGGGCTAACCGGACAAATGATTTATATCGAGGAACGTAATAGAGGCCACGTATAGTCTCATTGTATGCCCATTCAATATATGTATATATATAAATCTTTCCCAGTCTATTATATAGCTGGATCCTGAGTGGCCGAAACGGAAAATCATTCCGAAACTGAATATTTCCTCTCTCTCTCTCCCTCTCTCTCGTCTCCACGGAATGGATATAACGCGTCATCTTTTTCCTTGCTTTAATATATTTCCCTCGTGCATTTTGTGTGTGCCGTACGCGATTTTGCATAATCTTGGATTAATTGGTCTCTCGTGATTCCAAACGGCAGAGGGGTAGAGACACAAAGAGAGAGATAGAGAATGAGAGGGTGAGTGACGTCGAAGGGGCAGATAACTGACACTCTCTCGCTCTCTCTCTCTTTCTCTCTCATCCATTGGTCGATGTACAACCCATTCCCGAAATCCTGATTGAACGATAGGAAATATTAATTTTGCCGAGTCTCGCGCTCTTTCTACCATCAGTGTTGTTTGCTCTACACCTATATGCCGTTTCTCTGATGGACGCTTTGCGCCGCGACGCCTCTCGAACAACTATGCACATATATACGATAGCCGCGCTATCCTCCCGTCTCGTCGCGGAGCTTCCCCGTCCTGGCTCATCTCTGCCCTTCCCTTCATCCGAACCCAACCCTCGAACAATGTTTTCCAATTAACTTTATTTGAAATCGAGCTACGACCACGCGTTTGCCGACGGCTCGTCGGGCGTGTGGCATCGTCGCATTTGATGTACGGAAAAAAGCACTCTGATCCCCCATCGGGCATTACTGTACACGTATTTTTTTTTCTCCATTTCATACATGTAGAAATATATTGTGTATATATATATATATATATATACACACATATATACATGTGTGTATTTTTTCTCTCTTATTTATTATTATCGTCCTGTTCTTTTTTCGTGGTCTCGCGAACCAAGTTCAGTTTTATAGATACGTTTTGTGGCGGCGCCACCTAGTCGCATCGATGCATTCGTCCTCACCCGAGTCGAAATTTTCGAGCCGCGTTCAACCCACAAATTGAAGGCGAGCAGAAATCGGCGTGAGCGGGTTATTGGGTATCTAAAGGAGGGTACAATGTTTGAAAGTACCATGCGTTAGAGCCTCCGATGAACCTCCGGCATGGCAGAAAGTAGACTTTTTGACTCAAAGGAGGTCAGGGAGGGTCACAATTGAACCTACGGAACCTCAGGTGGGCCTACTTCGAGCGCTCCCGCAGAACCTACTGCCCCCCCTTTCGGCCTACTGTACACGGCTAAACAAAAAAATTAATTTATATAGAATCTATTTAAATAAAATAGGTTTTTTTCCTTGTCTCCCAGCCTACTACGATCATATTTCTTTCAAATATATTTATATATGTTAATAAAGATGAGATTCAAATTAATCTTCATTTGCTTACAATGTACACTGTAAAGCTTAGTGTACTATATGCAAAAAATATTTCATAAATCGAAAATAAAATGAACGCATTATTTGAGAGCTTTACTACAAGGATTTTTCATCGTAATTCGTCATTCCCTGGCCTTTGGAAATGATTTTTTTCGAAGAAAATATTTGCCCTATATGCGATTTGAACCTAGTCCTACCTACTCATAACTACGCGCCGCTGCCCCTATGCTACCGAGAGCTTACAACATTTTGGTCGCTGATATGGCATAAGAGACCAAATGAATACCTCCAACTATTTGTTGTATCACATAAGCTATAGATTTTTCAAACACACAGACACATACACACACACACACACGCGCGCGCGCGCGCGTGTGTGTGTGTGTGTGTGTGTATGTATGTTTATTTATAGAAAATCAATCTATTTAATATCGTCCAATAACTACATATTTTATTTGATTCTAATAAATCTGTGATTCGGTTTCATCAGTTTAACATTTTCATCTGTTCAAAAAAACAATTTAGTCAAGTTCACTGAATGGATCTAGTTATTTTTTTTAAATTTACCTTAAATAAAATATTTGTAGAGTTAAGCATTTTTCTATTTGATTGAACTAATGGTCCATCTTTATTGTAACACTCATATCAAAGGGGCGGGGGGTAGTGAAGGTGGAGAGAGAGGAATTTTATATATATATATATATATATATATATATATATATATATATATATATATATATATATAGGTATTTTATATATATATATAAATATATATATATATAAAATACCCCCCGCCCCCTTGATATGAGTGTTGCAATAAAGATGGACCATTAGTTCAATCAAATAGAAAAATGCTTAACTCTACAAATATTCTATTTAAGGTAAATTAAAAAAAATAACTAGATCCATTCAGTGAACTTGACTAAATTGTTTTTTTGAACAGATGAAAATGTTAAACTGATGAAACCGAATCACAGATTTATTAGGATCAAATAAAATATGTAGTTATTGGACGGTATTAAATAGATTGATTTTCTATAAATAAACATTTTTAAAATCAATCATTTTAATAATGGAATGCAATAGAAAAATTTGGTTCTATGAAAAATCTAGTTAATACAAATTAAAAAAAAATCAAATAGACGCGGTTAGTTAATATCATAATATTTAGCGGGAAAAAATAAAAATATGCTTCATACATACACGTGGAAATATTTTTTTAATTTTCGACGTGCTAAAAATGAAAACAAGGAAAAATCAAACATCTTATTTGAAATCGACGGTAATCGGCCGTCGCCATTTATCAACTCATTATTGAATAAACAAAAAAAAAAACGAACAAAAAAAAAAGAAAAAATCGAATGAGGTTGAATTCTAAACCGACAATTTCAATCCTTCAGAACATGAAATTGACTATAATTAACACCCTATCGTTCCATATAGAAATCAACATTATATGTTATTTAGATATACACTGCCAGCTAAAAGTTTTCGGACACTCCACATAATCGCAAAACTTTTGAGCGCTGGATAATTGCCAAATAATGTTAGAGTAATATAATTCATTTCATTTATTATTTCACGAAGATACTATAAAGATCTATATGATTAAGTAATTTCACAGAGCTTTATAGTATCTTCGTAAAATAATTATTATTCTACCATAAGTTTGCAATGATCCAAAGTGATATTAAGTTTTGCAGTTATCTGAAGTGTCCGAATACTTTTGACTGGTAGTGTATATTCGAATATATTAACGCAACCACATATTTCGAGTATTATATATATATATATATAAAGTATTATATAATATATACCGTCGCTTAAATGTTTGGATACACCAGTCGATATTTCTTGCTGCACTAAAAGTCACATAGCTTCGTAAAAAAAAGATAACCAAATTTACCGAACGGCGTTTTGACGGGAATAAATTCAGCTGTATGTTGCTTTTCTGAAATATTTTTTTATCATTTTCTTTTCGACCCGGTACGCACTTTTATACGTGACTGATTTTCGGCTTTTTTTCGACCATCAAGAATTGAACGCATGACTTATGGAAAAAAAATTGTTACGTTTATCCATGGTGAACTTAAACGGGGTAGCAGGAACTTCATTTGCGTTTTTTATAAAGTACTGTACGATTTTTTTCGCAATGTTATTTCATTTTTTGCTAAAAAGACTAATTCTAGATAATGCAATGTAACTCAAGAACTAGAGGGCTTAAGAAGAAATGTCAAGAACGAAAAACGTCGCGTAAGCTTATACTGGATAGACTGGCATTTTTTAAAGAATTTTCCTGTGAGATTTTTTCTCACAGGAAAATGCCTATTAATCCGATAGAATTGGAATAAGACTGTATACACAAGCATTCTTTTATCAATTGCCTATAAAATAATAATAAATCGATATTGAGCAAATTTGATTGTTTTCGCATATTAATATTGGACTATTAATTTGATAAGGGGACGATGTATTTTTATTAATTTCGTATTATTTTCGTCATCGAACGGGTTACCGATCAGGTCACAATGGAATGATGATGGAGGAGATATCGAATTTGGGCCGAAAGCAGGTTAGGTGGGGTCGAGGCAACAGTTTGAGATTGAAAGCAGGTTAAGGAGGCCTGTGCTCTGCACGTTTCACTGAAACTGGGGGTCGAGAGAAGGTTTGGGAGGTCTAGCAGAGGCTACCCTGGGCCAAGAGGAGGTCTCTTCATGGCACTGAACTCGACAAATGAGGTTTCGTAGGTTCAACGGAGGCTGGCGGCTTATGTATTACAAAAGAAATGGGTCCTGCGAGGGTTCAGAGGAGGCTAAAAATTTCGACTCGGGCACAATCTGCAAAATCTTCTGCGTAAGGAAAATTCTCCGCGAGGTAAGAAAGGGACTATTTTGTGCGGGCGGTTTCACAATGGCTGAGTCACCCGAATAGGAAAGAAAAAAAAACTACATTTGAACGAAGGAATAATCAGCGAATAGGGGAGTGGGACCCAAAGTGGGCACTCTAAGGGAAATAAATAAAAAGCAGTTATAAAATGTCACATTCAAACAATTTATTTGCTATCGGGTGCTAAATTTATCGTAGTTTAATAGTACATTTACGCATTTCAAATAAATTTAAAAGATAGAAATAATGAAACCAATTTTAAAACTTTAAACATTCCCGCTTTGCCCAGGGGGGTGCCTAAAGCGGGCACGGCTTCTGGGCGAAGCGGGCATGTAGGACGTAAAGCGAGCATCCTGTATTTTTTCCTGAGATTAGGCATAAATAAGAAGAAAATAGGGAATCACAGGGGGGGGGGGGAAACTATGGATGTACCCACATATTTTATTGCAGACAAATCATAATTATTATCATAAAAGAACAAAACTTAACGTATCTTCTTAACAGTCAGTAAACTTAATTTTTTTGGCCATCATCATAGTAAAATGATCCAACACCAGGGTAAATGAAGCATGCATCATGAGCCCATATTGGACAGCCATTGCATTAAGGCGTTACCCCCACTTGTAGCGCAAAAAAGGCCTTTTTCATGAATTTTTTAAAAGAAAACTACAAAACTTTTTTAATCGATCAATATACCATCTTAAAGAACACATCTTGAAGAACTTTCAGTAATTTTTTTATTGAAAAATATTACATTGTTTAGTGGCAAATGGCCGTCAATGAAATAATGTTTTTATATACACGGTTTGCGGTGACCAACATTGCGGCGAAGTGGATCATCTGAAAAAAAAATGCGGATGGATTTAGTCAAATATAAGTATAAACTAGTCTTTAATCGAAGGATTTTAAAAAATATTCATTTTTCACAAAATGGCGGACAGTCAAAGTTAATGGTTCGATTTTAACGAAAAAAAACGGCCGTTTTTTGGCTATAAAACGGCCATTTTTTTTCGAAAAAAAAATCGACCGATTAAAGACTACATTTTTATGTATTAAATAAGCCTGCAAAATTTCAAGAAGATCGGTTCATTAGTGTTCGAGTAATCTTGGTCACCGACTTCAGAAATGCCATTTTGAGAAAAACGCGTTTAAAGTTTTAATTTCAGTTTACACGAAGAAAATATTTTTTTTTTTTGTAAACTTACATAGAGTCATCTATTTCGGGCCCATACAGAAGTATGGGCCCGGATACTTATACTTCAAAAAAATGCAATAAAAAAAATCGATTTTTTCAAAATCGCAAGTAACCCCTTAAATCCAGCCTTCGGTGGGAGGATCTATGTATGGTTCGTTACATATAATGCACAGTAATTATCATTGTCTGTAGTTTGTTTCTATTTTTTTACCTTTTTTGCTTTTCCTTACTTTTCAAATTCTTCTTAAGGTTCTCATCACCAGAAGTTTGTTGTGTCTTTCTTCTATATTTATTTACCATACGAAAATAATAATGAATATCGTTATAAGAAGGTCACAATACCACTTTCAAACATGTAAAAAAACCATAGCTACAATAAATAATAGCGTTTTGGTGAGTTCCTACATAGATAAATAAATGGGAAGATTATTAAAATAAAGTCACATAGTCGTCTTCTATCTTCTATTATCATCTTAATTTCACATAGTCAACTTTAATACTGGGCATAGCGGGCACGTGCTCGCTTTGCCCTGCCCGCTTTGCCCTATTGCTCCATTTGACGTTTTCATCAAACCTGACCAAAAAATGATTGGAATACATTCAAGCAAATATGAATAAAACAAAGTGAAATAGGCATAAAACAATAGTCACATTTTAGTATTCGTCTATTTTACTCACAAATAGGCAAAACACGATGTACGTACTTTGCTTTTTTCAAAACCCGTGGAATTTTGTTTTTTTTTTTTGCCACACGAGCCGCGCGGCCGGCCGCAGTTGAGCTTCACGACTGCGGCAGGTCGGGCCGGACGGGGGCAACGCCCCCGCGTCGCGAAGCTGCGGTAAGTTTTAAAACGTTAGTCGTATGGACTAGGATGCCCGCTTTAGGCCTCATTCGCACGAGAGCTTTATCAACGTTCGTTAAAGAAGCGTTGAAATGAAACAAATGGGTACACGAGTATTTATTCACACGTCAGCGATTTTAAGGCGGTAGTCTGGTGTAGAGCGAGATTTTTGACGTAATTTTTGGGTTGAAATAACCTTTAAACCGTTGAAGTTGTCTTGATGAAATTTTACATATGTATTTATTGTTCCTTTGAGAATGTATCTACATAAAAAAATAAATTATTTCAAATATTTTCATGTAGTTTTTTATTTTTTTACAACATGATCCGCCGAAAACCGCCTCATACGGCGCCCACTCTGAGTAATGTTGTATGTATCTAGAATATATATATATATATATTCTCAATCTGTATGAGTATTCTGAGCACTGGTAGCAGAATTAGTACTTAAAAAAATTTGTTACAAAATGGCGGCCGGTTAAACTTTGATTAACGATATTTCATACATTTTCGGGTATTTGACGAGTTATAAAACGTGGGCAAAATTATTGTTCGACTCAATTCTGCTACCAGTCCTCAGAAAGAGGCTACCGAAGGTATGTGCAAAATTTGAGCTCGATCGGTCGATTAGTTATCGAGATATCGAGGGCGCCGATTTGAAAAACATAGTTCTGAGATCAACGCGTTAAGGGAAGGGTAGGAGTTTCACCGTGAAAAAAAAAACACTTTTGTGCGAATTTTTCCATTGATATGGGTAGAGTAAATTGATTGAAACCTTTTGTACATTGGTAAGTGTCATTTCAAGAACATTCCGTGAAATTTGTACGCGAAAATATGCACAAACAAGCCGGTGACAAAGCTTTTCCAAGAACGCCTTTGGAAAAACACGATTTGCGGTGTTCACTGTATCTCAGCTAGAAATGATCTGAAATCAAGTACCATTAAAATTTAGTCAAAGTATCATCAAATCCTCCCCCCAACGGTCTTTGATAATTTTTTTTTTCATTTCCAAATTTTTAGTGGTCATGTAAAGTGAAAAGTGCTATTTTTCACGAAAAATTCCGCCCTTTTTGGGATGGAAAATCTCCTCAATGCAAAAAAAATCTCAAACTAACCGTTGGGAGGAGGTATTTTATATGTAAAAAGTGTGTACTAAGTTTGAAATATACCGGTCGTGTAGTTTTCAAATGGCAGTGAACACGGACTTTGAAAAAGTGGTTTCGAGAAAAAACGCGGTACGGGCATGTTTGTGGATATTTTCGTGTACAAATTTCACGGAATGTTCTTGAAATGACACTTAACAATGTACAAAAGGTTTCAATAAATTTACTCTATCCATATAAATGACATAAATTCGCAAAAATGTGTTTTTTTTTCACGCTGAAACCCCTACCCTCCCCTTAAAATCTGCTTCATGACTGCCCTACCTGAGCGCGCGGCTTGCTTATAATTTCTATTACTCTGCTAATTTTTGAAACATCAATAAACGGTTTTCACGAGCGTATTAAGAAAGGTCTAAGGAATAATAAAATGAAGAAAAAAAATCGATTTTGTCAAATTCCTAGACCAGACTACTGCCTTAAAACGCGACGCTTTTTTTTATTGAGCTGTGTTGGACTTTAAGCGCTGAGCGGTGGACGATATTTCGAATGTACCCTACGGCACTTCTTGCTTCCGTTCAGACGAGAGCTAAAAACACGTTGTCGCTACGTTCGGTATGCAGGTATGTCCAGGTCATATCGCCAATCGCATGTTGGTATCTCGAAGGGTTATTCGAGGCACCACTATTTCCAACAGTTCGTTGAATGTGCTTACGGACATTCGAAAATAGTTAAGAAGTGTATCAGGATTCTGCCTAAAATCTTCGTAAAGTATCACGAATTGTCCTTTCAAATATCGCTTGTCATTCAGGGGATGCACCCAGAATGGCTTTTGTTACTTTTCTCGCCTGCTGCGAGAAACGAGACAAGAGTGATTTTAAAACGTTCATATGAACAAACATGTCGAGAACGTTTTAAAAACGCCGACGTCGGCATCCAACGCAACGCTTTTTTTACTCTCGTGCGAATGAGGCCTTAGGGCGGGTGTTCGCTTTGGGCCCCCTTCCCCTAATCCTGGGCCCAAGAATTTATTTTTCATTTCACCAAAAAAACAAACCCTGCAGAGATTATCGATATTATTCATCGACCGCGCGACGATGTTATCGTCCGATCAATCAGCCCGAAGCACGGAAAATGAAAGGTAGAGTGCAATTTGCCGGCTTTTTTTTAATTCCGCAAAACAGATACGATGCGGTACGTGGAAAAAAGTTGGACGCGATTTTTGTGTGGTGGCTGGATACGTATATACGTTTTCTTCGGTGGCTCTTCGAACTTTGGCGTGGCCGATGAGTAATGGTTTTTAATCATCGAATAATGAGGCGAGGCAGCACGGAGCCATCGGTTTCATCAAACAAAATTAAAGTACCGCAAGAGGCGGCTAAGAGAGAGAGAGGGAGAGAGAGAGAGAGAGAGAGAGAGAGAGAGAGAGAGGGGAGTCCAGCTGACGCATTTTATACTCTGTCTCTCGTCCTCTCCCTTTTTTCCCCCTTTCCCCCACCCTCCTCGCGCTCACCCTATCCCTCTCTCTCTTTTTCTCTCCCGCCCTGCGCATCGTTCAGAAGTGTATGCACGCGGTCACAGGCGACTGAACGAAATCGTAGGTAGACATGGGCCATATGGAGAAGGTGATTTCGAGGACATTCGACTTCGACGACTCATAGTAGCTTACCATCGTCCCCGTACTCAACATTACGTTAATCACAGTGTCTTTAGAATCACCCTCAAATAAATGGGACCGTGTTTATTGAAGGCCTTAGGCCACAGTAAAATCATGTGCGAATTTAATCATTTTTTTTTCGTATGAAAAAGTGCTTCACTCATAAAATTTATTACACATCTATTTAGTTAGAATATCAAGCTGTTAGAAAATATTTTTTTTTTTTCGATGTCCAAAATGGCCGGAATTTCTGATTAATCGAAAACTTTAATTCCATGAGCTGTTTTTGCGCAGTTATAATGACATTGTCCACTGAAAATTCATTTCTTAAGTTCAAATACCTACAACTTTTGAATAAAACAATATTTTTTAAATTTCGTACGTACTTCTCCAGATATTCTAATGTAGATTGACTCTAGGTCTGATTCTTGACTTTAGGATTGATTCTAGGTAAAAAATTGTGGATTCTAAATGTCACGCCGCGGAGCGCCTAAAAAAAAGATAACAAAAGAAAATATTAGTAGTCGGCCATTTTGTACATCGAAAAAAAAACATTCTAACAGCTTGATATTCATACTAAATAGATGTGCAATTAATTTTATGAGCAATTCACTTGTTCATACGAAAAAAATTTTTAATTCGTACATGATTTTATACCCGTTACTGTGGCCTGAGGCCTTAAAGATCGGGTCGAAATTCGGTCTGTTCCCAAGACAGATGTCCCGATAGGCAACATTAGGTAGATATACCGGGTTCAAAATATACTTTTATATATAAAATCCAACGCGTTATTTCGACGACAGCGCGACCAGATTGGATCGCCAAGAGAGAAAGAAAACAAGAAAGAAAGAAAGAAAGAGAGAGAGAGAGAGAGAGAGAGAGAGAGAGAGAGAGAGAGCACACTCACTTTTGTCTCCTGGCGAAGCAATATAAAGTTAATAACATTTGATCCCGTAACGTCGACAGTTAATTCCTTTCGGCATTAATACACGGTGAGTGCATCCCTCGGTAATGAGATTGCGTCGACGAGTGAGTGGGGGCGGCGGCAGGGGTGGCTTGAGCAGGCAATGACGAGAGCGGGGTGTCTTTCTCTCCCTCTCTCTCTCTCTCTCTCTCTCTCTCTCTCTCTCTCTCTCTCTCTGTCTCTTTATCTATTGCACGGAACGGCTCGCGGTGCCATCAAGCCCGCATCAGCCACACCGCGCGATGAGGGTGTGAGAGACACGCGGGAGCAGGCCGGAGCCGAGAGTTCGACGCGATCATATAAGGTCTAACTTGTATAAAGCAACACAACGCGCGCGGGCGCGCGGCGCCGCGCAATAACGCATTGTACGCCAGTTTTCGCGTCTGTCACAGACGCCAATCTCGTTCGCTTCTCTTTTTCTATGGATCCGCGTTTTTTCATCGTTTTTACGTTTTTTTTTTCGCTATCCATACGAGATGGTGCGGGGGTCACGAGTAATACGAGTCGCGGAATTGATGAATTTATAACGTGGTTTTTTTTTTCCTCGTCTCTTTTGGGTAGGGCGGCAGTAACGCTAGGCAAGGAAAAAAAGACGAGAATAAAAGAAAACAGGAACGTCGATATTTATTGCCAAACATCGGGTGAATGTAAAATTCAGTTTTCAATCTAAATGCACTCGGCATTGCGGGGCCGCTCTTGCGGCAGTGTCGGGCGATATATAGTTGTGGCACGCGCGCGCGAGATGCTGCCGGAGAGAGAGAGAGAGAGAGAGAGAGAGAGAGAGAGAGAGAGAGAGAGAGAGAGAGAGAGAGAGAGAGAGAGAGAGAGAGAGAGAGAGCGAGCGAGCGGAGGCGAGAGGCGGGTTTGATGGGATAACGAAAAGTGAGAGGCGATGTGATGGGATAACAAAAAGACAGAGAAGACGAGGTGGAGAGCAAAAAAAACGATCGAAAGAGGGTTATAGAGGTACAGCGCATATAGAGCGAAGGGAAAGCGAGACAGAGATAGAGAGAGAGAAAAAAGAAAAAACGCTCGCAGAGTGTCCGATACACACCGGAGAGACTTTTTTCTCTCCTTCTCTCGCTGTTAAAATGTTTATCGCTCGTTCAATCGATCGAAGCTCGTTTGTTATTGTTTTTTATTCTCATTGAATTTTCTATCCATTTGGCCTGGCCCTTTTCCCGTAGACTTTTCGAGCCGCGCTTTGTCCATTCGAGGTATTACTTCCTCGAGGATTATTATGTTATATATGTCGTTATACGTTCTGTCCTGTGTTCTCGAAACAAGAGCTGTCATCGATTATCTCGTGTTGAAAAAAAAAGCAATATAACGATAAGAACTTTGGTATTAATGAGAGTGGGAGGAAATATCGAAAGAAAACGTGGAACGTAGAAACCGAGTGGTATAGGTGGAGGGTACAGCCCCCCTCTCATTCTTCCGCTTTTTATCTCTCTCTCTCTCTCTCTCTCTCTCTCGCTGCCTCGCTCTCTTGTTCTCTCAGGGCACCGTTGAGTCTTTGCGGTCGTGAATTTAATTAAATATTTTCGTGGCCGTACGTCAGTTCACCGCGAGCAAGAATCGCGATCCTCGTGTATATATATATATAGTGCTATATAAACTTTCTTTTTTCTTTCAGCTCGCCCTATTCTATGCTTCTCCCCGAACATACCTAAGGCAATTTACTTTTTCAATTTGCGTAATGAATTAAACGCTTTTCGTGCTACCACGAGCCGCAATGGTGCGGCAATACGCGAACGACCTCGTAGGATTCTTCTTACAGTTCATGTATACGTATATATCGTGCGGCGCGAACCAAGTTTCCTGGTGATTTTGTGCCGGTATAAGCTCGAAAATTCATTCCGCGAACGAGAACCTTTTTAACGTCGTAAAATTGAAGAAAAAAAAGCTACACGCTTTTCCGCAACGGATATATTTCTTTACGCGGTACTCGGCGGTTAGTTTTATTTTTTAAAAATATTTTTAGCCTCGGACTGCACTATGCCAGCTCCTTACGCAAACGTTGATGGGACCAACAAAATAGTCATCGATTGTACGTTACTTCGTTCACTTTGTTCATTTTGCGGTTAGCGTATTTGATCATTCCAATGGATCTCCTTTTGTTGGATTGTCATTTTCATCGCGCTGAAATTTGATCGGACAAATTTTCTTAATAAATTTGGGATTGACAGAAAAATATCGATTTTGAAACAGGATAAGTGCTGAAGAGCTATTTTGTAATTATAGTTATTATTAAATGAAAAACAAATAATATTATATTTTGGATACAGTAAAAAAAGTTCAGATCATGTTTTTTTATCACAAAAACATATTTAATCGTATATTACTTATTATCAATACAACCGATCTCAAAGATATGCCGCGAAAGGCTGCCATGACTTTCCGGCATTGAAAAAAATATTCAAGATCCCCAAGTTAAATTTTCTTATGATCTTATCATGAAATTTCATTTATGATTTATAACATAAGTAAATAAATTTATGATTGAGTATTCAATGAATATTACTTTATGAATTAAAGCTTATATAGATTTTTATATACTGTTCGCGAATCTCATGCGACTGCACATGGGAATCGAGATACGTAAAAATCTTCTATGTGAAATTCATATAGGTTTGCAATAGAATTTGCTCAGGATATGTACACATCATTCTGCACTTTTGATAGAATTCTACATAGATTCTCACTTACATGTAGGGAATATTTATTTCCGATATTTACGATCGAAGCTCGAGAAAGCGTCTAGGAACTGTTATATTATTCGTTTTTATTGAGTCAGTATAAAACGTTAATTCAGCACTATCAATTTTTTCGATTCCTTCAACTACGTTTTATCGTGACTTCCGAAAGTTCATAACTTAAATGATTTAACGACCAGTGAATGTTAAGGCCGTATTCTAGTGTGAACACCCATTTGTAATGTGATTTTTGGGAATCAAATTTGGAGAAACGGTGGAATCTACAGTGTTCGTATTTCACAGTATTTCACAAACATTTACATGTTTGAAGGAACATTTTAATTTTTTTCAAAACCCTTCATTTGAAATTTTACATGGTATATGATGTTGCGCAGGTAATGTCGCGAAAATTCGGTATAATCTGACACAAACGATTTTTTCAAATTCTATTATTTACGAATGTGGTGTGCGTCCGGCCCATTAACAAAAAAAATTAGCAAAATATTACGCAGTGGCGGCGTTTGAAAAAGACCTCCGATTTTGACAATAGGACTTTCGCTTATCGCGGCCCGAAAAAAATGGAGTTATAAATCAATCAAAAAGATGGAGGTCCGAACAATAACCATATCCGTAGAGAATGGGATAAAAATAATTCGTTTGTTTCAGATGACAATGACGGGCGCAATCACAACGTCCGACGATAAAAAATATTGCGACGTGACCTGCGCAACATCGAGTATCATGTACAATTTCGAATGAAATGCTTTGAAAGATTTTGAGATGTTACTCCAAACATGTTTAAATATGACTGTGAAATACCAACACTGTAGATTGAAACGTTTCTCTAAATGCAATTACCAAAAGATCACCTTGAAAATGGGTGTTCGCACTAGAATATCGCCTTAAGGGGTCTTTCACTTTAGTCGCTAAAAAAGGCTATTTTCATAATTTTTTTTTGATAGTTTTATATTATAGATATTGATATAAAAGTTGTTACATATACTTAATAAATACACTTTCGAAATACATAAAAAACATTTTTCGAAAAAAAAAACAACAACAAAAAACGTGTTTTTTTTCATCGTTTTTGGCAACAAAAGTAAATATCAAAATTTAAAAAAATCCTTGATATGCGCTATAGATTTAGTTGTAAAGAATATGTGGTTAACATTTCATAAGGATCGGTTCAGTAGTTTCGAAGATTTTATCAACAAGCCGCCGAAAAACGGTGTTTCGAGAAAAACGCATTTAAAGTTTATTTGGGCTACATATATACATACATTTTTTAAAAATTTATTTCGAAAGTGTATTTATTAAGTGTAATAACTTTTATAACAATATCTATAATAAAAACGTTTCAAAAAAATTAATGAAAGTAGCCCTTAAGGTATTCCTTTCGCGGAGGGTCGTATTTTGTGGGAGTATAAGAAGGGCCCTTCTTGAATCATTGGTAAATTACAGTGGTGCTTAATAAAAATAAGACACAATCAATTATTACAGCCAGCGATGAACTTGAATAAAAAATTGCGCGCAAGTCTAGTTGTCACATTTTCACATCTTCTCTAAGTTGCGGCTACGAAAATTCTTTCAAGTTTAATCATGAATATTCTCTTTAAACATTCGGTGACCCCCGGTTTTTGTTGTCGTTATGGAATATTTAGATTTTTCACGCGCGTCAGCAGTTTCTATCAGGCATCTAGAGTTATTTAGTGTATAAACTATTAGATAGAAATGTGGTCAGCGTGCCATCTCCATAAAGTGCTGTATAAATT
>CALYCA010000095.1:0-43058 GCA_944452715.1 Ophion slaviceki | reverse complement strand
TTTCCATCTCCATCTCCATCTCCATCTCCATCTCCATCTCCATCTCCATCTCCATCTCCATCTCCATCTCCATCTCCATCTCCATCTCCATCTCCATCTCCATCTCCATCTCCATCTCCATCTCCATCTCCATCTCCATCTCCATCTCCATCTCCATCTCCATCTCCATCTCCATCTCCATCTCCATCTCCATCTCCATCTCCATCTCCCATCTCCATCTCCATCTCCATCTCCATCTCCATCTCCATCTCCATCTCCATCTCCATCTCCATCTCCATCTCCATCTCCATCTCCATCTCCATCTCCATCTCCATCTCATCTCCATCTCCATCTCCATCTCCATCTCCATCTCCATCTCCATCATCTCCATGTCCATCTCCATCTCCATCTCCATCTCCATCTCCATCTCCATCTCCATCTCCATCTCCATCTCCATCTCCATCTCCATCTCCATCTTCATCTCCATCTCCATCTCCATCTCCATCGCCATCTTCATCTCCATCTCCATCTCCATCTCCATCTCCATCTCCATCTCTATCTCTATCTCTATCTCTAGGAGAGGAAGAGGGAGAGAGAGAGAGTGAGTAGCATAGGTAAGAGTCTGAAAGGGGGGTTGTGCTCCGAAGTCTAAGAGACTAACACGGAAACCGTTTCTGGTGTCTGATCTCGTTCGTTTTTTGATATGTTCTTTTCCATCGAAATCTAGGAGATACGTATTCTTTTTTCGTCGGCGGGAAAACGTTTTTAAGGGGTGAAAGTTACCCTTGACGTCGGACACCCTCAGCGTAACTTCAGCAGTTTCCCATACTTCCAATCAAGATACTTTATTGAAATCAATTGGAGGATAATACTTATAGCGAATAATCAAAGATGCACTTTTTTCAATTCCGAGGGAGTGAATTGGTAGCCATATATAGGGGTTGAAAGTCGGGACGTTTGTATAACTTGAAAACTTTTTTAATACTTTAACGACATCAACTCTATTTAAGAGGGCTGAAAAAGTTGAAGATAGGGTATTTGCGTTTTTCGAAAAAAAAAAACTTCGTTTGAGGCGTGACTACTCCTATATGCTACCAGTTCCGGAGTTCCTTCCCGATTACATTCAATTTGAGATATGTTATTTCCAATCGAAATCTGAGAGACATGTATTTTTTTAAACTGTGGAGAAACTAAGGGGTAAAAATTGCCTTCGCAGTTGGACACCCTCACAGTGACTTTTCGAATATCGTATATTTTCAAGCAAAATATTTTATTGATATCAATTGGAGGATAATGCTTAGGGCGGATAATGAAAAAATGCACTTTTTTCAATTCCGAACGGGCGAATTGGTAGAAATATATAGGGGTTGAAAGTCGAAAAGTTTGTATAATTTCAGAACTTTTCTTTATATACTTACGAAATCTCATTTGAGAGAGCTCAAAAAAGTAGCCGATACGTGTTTTTGCGCTTTACGAAAAGTCTCGTCCGAGTTTTCGTTCTCTTTGCGGTATGTTCGATGAAGACATCGAAATCTGGAAGATACTGTTGGAATACGCCGGGTGATTCAAAATTGCCGCGTACGTAGGTGGCGCTAGTGGGGCGACGCACGCGCGACCGAGGCGTTGCACGACTGGTACGTAGCGGAAGATCCGTACGCGTCCAAAGGCTGCTGGAGGACCCCGTGGCGTTCGGAAAGTCCTAGGAGAGCAGGAGCATGTGGAGAAATTCGCAACCAGGCATTCCGATCGAGAGGACGCGTTTCGAATCGCGGACAGACGCAAAACCGTACTGTGTGAGCCTATGATCGAATTGTCATCTGTGGAAAAGTCGCTGTGCTGTCCGAGGGGAAACGCTGAGTGCGTGCCAGAATAACTTCGGGCGGAACTATACGCGAGGGCGCGACGTGTATCCAAGAGGTAAATCGCGAAATTATATAACGTCGCGCTATTAGTTACGACGCTGCTCCTTATTAATACATATGTAATTAAAGCCCCTTGTAATTAATAACCGATATTCTTTTTCGTAATATTATTTGAATATACATCTGTCATTAATTTTTTTAACGGCGGAAGAACAGTTTCAAGGGAATTTCATCCTCAAATTTGGACACCGTCAGTGTTACTGCAACAAATTAATTATCGTTATCAGGAAACGCGATCACTGCTATTATAGAACGGTCAGTGTCAAGCGGATTGTATTGAGAAAATAAAAATAATTCAACAGCTCATTGAGGGAAATAGATAACGATGGGTCCGCGAAACTCGCTATCTTAAGGGGTCTTCTCACTTTAGACGATAAAAAGGCTATTTTCATGCATTTTTTTGATAGGTTTAAATCATAGACATTGATATAAAAGTTGTTACACTTAATAAATACACTTTCGAATTTATAAAACAAAATAATGCATTCATGTAACCCAAACAAACTGTAAACGCGTTTTTCTCGAAACAACGTTTTTCGGCGGCTTGTTGATAACATTTTCGAAACGACTGAACCGATCCTTATAAAATTTTAACTACATATTCTTTACAATTATAGCAATAGCGCATATCAAGGATTTTTTTTAAATTTTGACATTTACTAATGTTTTTTCCAAAAAACGGTAAAAATGGCCGCCATTTTGTTATTTTTGCATATATAAAAAACCGTATGATATGCGCTACAGCCATTAACATACTGAATCTAAAACCGTTTGATTTTTTTTGTTTCGGATGATCCATCTCCGAGATTTCATAAACAGCGCAGATCTACAATTTTTGTAGGACATTTTTTTAACTACCATTTTTGTCTATAAATGGTAACGTAAACAATTTTTTTCTTAATTGTATTTCGAAACTGTATTTATTAAGTGTAACAACTTTTATATCAATATCTATTATATAATCCTAAAAAAAATCATAAAAATAGCCTTTTTTCTGCATCTAAAGTGAGAAGACCCCTTAATTATTTCTTCGACTTGTCACTACGTACACGTAATGTCGGTGATATTGGCAGATCAAAATTAATGAGCGTTTCCCGCGCATACATCTGAGGTCCCTAGTTCCTGATAGTTTTATAGCAATAGTTCTGGTGATATTATTTAAGAAAAAGAAAGGTGATTCCAAAAATGATATGCCAACATCCCGTAGTAGATAATGTTCCGGAAAACCGTAAATTACCGGCATTTCTAAAGTTTATGATAGTTTTTAGCAGTAGTTCTGATGATTTTGCGGAAAAAGGTGATGAAAAAAATAATTTGGCAACTTCCCATAGCAGTATGCTGATCTATAGGCGTGAGTTATAAGTGCTTTCCCTGCGTTACATTATAGTTTCAGTATTCTTTCGTATATTTGAAAAGAGGTCTGACTTCCAGCTGTTTTCAAATAATTATCAACAATTCTAAAAAGTATCCCAACTATACAAGTATGATCTGCTGATGTACAGGCGTGAGTTCTGGGCTCTTTTCAATCACTGCTTCATAGTCCCAATACGCTCGAAGATATTCCATAATAGTTCTGACTTTCAGCGATTTTTAGATAGTTATAAACCATTTTTTAAACCATCTCAACTATACAGAATAATCTGCTGACGCATAGACGTGAGGTCTTAGTGATTACTATGTAGTACACTATAGGTCTATGTGGTAATCTTTGGTGCATTGATAAGAGGTCTGGCTGGTAGAAAGGAGCCCAGGACTCACGCCTATGCATAAGCAGATCACGCTTGTATAGTTGTCATGAAAGTTACAAAAAAAGTTGTTAATCGACGTTTTTTGTTGTAAAAACACCAGACCTATCGCTAAAAATTATCATGAATTATAGGACCCAACCACATGCGAGGAGAACTCCCGATAATTTATGGTATTCTGGAAAATTATCGACTACGGAAAGTTAGCAGATAATTTTTTCAATCAACCTTAAATCACCCGAACGATTGCTAAACACTATCAGGAACTATAGAATTCAAGTACGTGCGAGAAGAACTCTCATGAAATGTTGGTCTGCTAGAAAATGATCTGCCATGTTTACTGACATGTCGAAGATCGAAAACGGAGCGAATTATTTACTTTTTAAATTTTATTCCTTTTATTTACAATTTTCTTCAGATCGCATGCATTGTTTTTGTTTTTCTTTCTCTCGTTCGCGCAAGAGATATCGAACAAAAAAAAGGAACTTTAATGTGACAAACCGCATGCGAACCTTATCGCTATGAGATCCCCGTGAATATGACTAACTTCCTGCAAACCAAATCACACAATATATATATATATATATATATATATATCGAATAAACTGACCGACAAACACACTGCACCCAGATAAATTTATTTCGTTCTATTTTCTTCTTCTTTTGAACAGTTTATAAACGCAAGAGTTAAAAATAAGAACATTCAAACGGCGAATGTGAAAAATCAGCATCAACGGCAGCATCAACAGATATTTCGTATCGACTTTTCGTCGAAGAATTCGTCACTCGTTTTTCGCGCGACGAGGCGCGATTATTTTCCATAGCGCAAACTTTTCCGTGCTCGAGCGGAAAGAGCGATAGAGCAAAAGAGTTGATTCTGATAAAGAAACCGTTTCCGCTGTGCTCCTCCGATTGCGTTCAATTTTTGATATGTTATTATTCATCAAAATCTAGGAGACACGTCTTTTTTTATCAGCGGAAAAACGTTTTTAAGTGGTGAGGATTACCCTTGAAGTTGGACCCCTCACAGTGACTTTAGCGGTTTCGCATATTTATAATCAAGATATTAAATTGAAACCAATTGGAGGATAATGCTTATAGCGAATGATGAAAAATGCACTTTTTTCAGTTTCGAGAGGGTGAATTGGTAGAAATATAAGGGGTTGAAAGTCGAATAGTTTGTATAACTTCAATTTTTTACTTAACTTTAACGACATCGAAATCTGAGAGACACGTATTTTTTGAATCTGCGGAGAAACGGTTTTAAAGCGTAAAAATCACACTTGAAGTTGGACACCCTGAGAGTGACTTTTGCAGTTTCACATATTTTCAATCAAGATATTTTATTAAATTCCATTGGAGGATAATGCTTAATGCGAATAATAAAAAAAGCACTTTTTTCAATTCTAAGGGGGTGATTGGTAGCACCATATAGGCGTTGAAAGTTTTGTATAACTTTGAAACTTGTTAACGAAATATGAAATATTTGTTTGAAATATGTTAACGAAAACAATTGCATTTAAGAGAGCTAAAAAAGTAGATGGTACGTGTTTTTGCGTTTTACTAAAAACCCCGTTTGAGGAATGGACTACCCCTGTATGATACTATTTCGAGTGTCCACCTCCAATTTCGTTCTGTTTGCCGTATGTTATGCTTCATCGAAATCGAAAAGAGACGTAATTTTTTTAACGCCGAAAAAACGGTTTCAAGGAAATGTCACAAAGTGACAAAAAAGGAACTAAATATAGTCCAGCACATTCTGCGTGTACCAAGAGATGAAAACTTCAAGGCAATCGGTATAAAGATGAGCAAAGTACAGAATATATTGCAACATCAGCGTAGAAACTTTTAGGAACCAAAAACATGGATGTGCCAATTTCTTCAAGTTTTGCCTACTGCATCCTGGAATTTGCTACTGTATTTTTAAATATTTCTTCAGCAGTCATGTGCAAGAAATGTAAAAGTGAATATCACTTCCACACAGTCCAATTTAGGAGGCTTGGGTTTCAAAATGTATCTAACGTGCAAATGTGATTCAACGCAGCAGATTAATGCATGCTCTATGATTGGCAATGCACGCGAAATCAATCGTCCCTTGTTTTTGTGATGCGTTTATTAGGAGTCGGTCATGAAGGAGTGAATCTTTTCTGTGATTTAATGCATATACATGCCAAGGCATTGGGAATTCAATGTACTCAAAAATCTTAGAGAATATTCACACAGCAGCATCTGCTGCTGTGTTCGATTCGTCGGCACACAGACTCAATCGAAGAAATGGAGAATGCAATTTGGGCAACTTTTTACCATGAGTGTTCTACGGGCGATAATTCCCAGTATCAAAATTGTCCAGCAGGCGGAGAAAGCTGGTGCAAATGGCGCAAGGCCGAACCTCAGGAACTCATTCATACCTTTCATCACGATCAACCGCCTTTGACATAAGAAGTGCAGAAAGCTATCAAACTAGTATACGAAGACTCCACTATATATGATCTATTCACCATATGTTTAAGAGTCAAACTCAAATTAACAACAAGTCGCCAAATTCATTGATCTGGACTTCCAATCCCATTCATCTTCATTCTGGCCCAAATATTGTGGAAATTGCCAATTTCTTGGCTGTAATGATTTTCAATAAAGGATTTGTAATAATTCTAAAGATAATCAGCACAATGGGCTGGGAAATTTGTCACGGAGCCCAAGCTTATGTTCTCCATCGCGATCAAGCTCGCTTCGACCGACGCCCCAATGATTTTGTAAAACAAGCCAGGATCAAAACCAGGAAAGAAAAAGCGGCTTTGCGTGACTTCTACGAGACAGAGGAAGACGTGTTATATGGACCCGGCACAGCAGAGTAATGGCGAGTCAACATTTTCTTTCTGTAAATCGTACTTCAACTTTTAAACGCGTTTTTCTCAAAACTGTATTTTTCGAATTGGCTTCGCTGATATCTCATAAACTATTCAATGGATTTCGCTCAAATTTCTATAGTATAGTCAGCACATCTATAGTTCTCATCCGAACTAGAATATTTGTGATATCTGCTATAGTTTTTTTTTAAGCTGAACAGTTCGAAAAAAATGACGAAACTTGGAACATAACTTTTAAAACCGTGCCAAAAATCCAATTTTTGGGATTTTTACTTTACCCTAGTTTCGGCGATAGCCTCAGGTCTACAAATCAAAACGCCGTTTGATTTTATTATTTCAGGTGAGCAAAACCTCCGCAATCACGGCAGCCGTCAACCAACGTTTTTTTACACATGAGTGTCTTCCAAACGGTATAAAGGCGATTCAAATCGTTACTTTTTATGATAAAATTTTGAGGCGCTGTAAACATGTTAATAAATGTGTGATAAAAAGTTAATGATATTGTGTTTTAATGGTTTATAAAAAAATCCCAAACAAAGCGAAAAAAGTCGCTGTCACGTGGGATCACCCCCTTAAAACAAATAAACGCTGCGCGACTTGATAATCCTAGGCCATATACGTCGTTGCAAAGCTTCGAGCAAGGCTATCCCCGATTTTTTCTTCTTCAAGCTCATCTCCGTTCCGGGGACCAAACACTTCGAGGCACGAGTCTTCTTGTGAATGGATGGTGGTCTTCTGTTTTACGTATCCATAACTTATTTCTCTGCCCGTTCGGGCAATACGATTGTCTTTCGTTATCCATTTGATCGATTCGCCCGAAGGATATTCGAATATCCTTGTGGGAAAAAATATCGCGCGGATAGTTTGGAAGTTTTACCAGGTATTTATACATGTGTGCTCATTTGTGAAAAATCATATAACAATTATAATAATAAATAATTATCATTATTATAAAACATAAAAGTAAAATAATAAAAAATTAATAACGATGCGGCTCATAGTAATTATTATTATCATGAAAATAAAACGAAAATAATTTTAAAATATACCCGACCCTGGTGGATGGGTGGTCTGGGTTCGGCCCCGGCGGTGTTCCGAGTTAAGCAGCATTGTGCATGGCCAATAGTTGGAGCGGTGACCGCTTAGGCATGCACCGCGTGTCGCATCAACCAGTGAGCGGAAAGCCAATACTTCTGATGCCTTGGTGTAGATACTTGAGTTAAAGTATAAAGTAGATAAAGAGTTAAAGAGTGCGGGTGGGACGCTTTTACATAATTTCGAACAACAAAAATAATAATTGTTAATATTGTCATTAAAATTAAATAAAATTAATATCAAGAATAATAATTATAATCATAATGATTATTATTATAAGAAATCAAACAAAGAAAAAGATAAATAATAATGATGATGGTTATAATTATAACAAGTATTATTAGTACGAAAAATGAAGAAAAAAACATATTTTTTTAAGAATAACAATAATAAAAATAAAAATAATAAAGTATGCGAACGGTGCTTCACGATCTTGGTGAATCCCGTGCAGGAATGGATATATAGGAATGGAATTGGATTTTCATACTCGTTACAACTTTATGATAGGGTTCCCATGGGTAATCGCATTGGATCCTTATACTAAAACGTCACGCTCGTATATTGGATTCTAATCAGGGTTTCCCATTAGAATCCCAATTCGTTAAACCAATTGGGATCCTAAAGGATTCCGACATTATCGAACAGAATCTGATCCGATTCTTGATCGATCCCATCGCATTCTGTGTGTTAAATTTTCAAAACAATATATATAGATATATAAAATGAGTTGACCTTGAAAAAGTATATTTGAACAATCGATGCGAAACACACCACTGAAGATCCACTGTAATCGTCGTTTGTTTTTTATTTTATTGCACTTTGCCGCGATATCACCCACATACGTACACGCTGACGAAGGGTGCGGACCTTGGAATCCATTTCCGAATCCTTATGTGATAAGGTCTGGGGAGTTCAATAAATTTCTGCTCGAATATGTTTTGGTGCAATCGGATTTAATTTGCGATATAATCGTCGTACGAATGAGAAATGGGGGTAGGTGCAATATTTGTACCATATAGTTTCTTTCAGCAAGTGTGTCGCAAGGATGAGAACGATCGCGGTCTTCTTGGTAATTGAGGCGCTCTACATGCGCGGCACTGTTTCCGATCCCTATAATGGCACGGTTCGTATTAACATTGTTGCATTCACGTGTGAAAAAGTGGACAATAATTGAGAATGCCGAGTGTTGGATGAGCGATCATCCCTGCCGCCGGTAATCGTGCGGAAGATGTTCCTTAAATTTAATTACTTTTTCGTTAAAAAAAAAACAAACATTGAAACAATTGGTTTGCATCAGACCGCGGCTTCCGTAAAGCTGCTGCGTGCGGACGGAAGCGGTGAAGTTGGAACAATTTCTCTTCAGACGAAGAAACTAGATAAAATCTTAATATCGGGCACAATCACGCATCTCGAATCGGGGTCGTACACTGGAGTGCTGTATCCGAACGGACATGTTGGCTCGATGTGCAAAAGGATAGGACTGCCAAGGTTTAACGGAGAAGGGGCAAGTATCAATTATTATTGCGCATCTGAAAATGGTCTCTCGCGAGCTCCGCTTTGCTTTGAGATCATTTTATCTCTCTCATTCGCATTTCGTTCTAAAAATTTGCATATTATTATTATTATTAATATGGTAATCTTCGATGAGCATTGTTATTGATTGGCATCCGTTCGCCTATTTTCCCATTTTTACGAAAATAGCCCTGGGTGCTCTTCTCTGCGCAAAACCGACCAATCCTTTGCGGTGTTTTGGTTTCCCGTTTCGTTCGGAGACGAAGTCGGGAAGAGTATTCTCGCTTCGACGGTTCTCATTTATCGCAGTCCGACGGACGATGAGTCCATTTTTAAAGGCCTCGCGAATGTGGATAACACAATGGAACCTGTCGCGTGCGGTGTAATGTGAGTCACTTGTGTATCGTTAGATGGTGTTGCATTGAAAAGCGTTCTGTTCGGGATTAATACCGAATTGCAAACTTTGCTGGATGATGACTCTCCGGTTGGGGGACTTGAAGCGTTAGCTGAACAGCTTAACGTTGACGAGTCACGGCTGTGCCGATGTATGCACGCCACGGAAAAAAGGAAAATGGCTAGCAAATTGAACAAGTTTTTATAAAATATGTACATGCACAAGAATGGAACGGGAAAAACGTGGCTTTCCATGCACCTAATATTATATAAAAGTTTTGGAACAACGGAAATTCATCCGAATGCGATGCCCTATCGATGTTGAGGATGCTCAAAGGCATTTTCTTTGTTCGCAGCCGCGATATTAACGACAAAACGGAGATTCGTCCGGTGACAACGAGTATTACGACAATGAGTACTACACCGAGTACTACGACAACGAGAATACCAATGACCCCCGGTAAGTGCAGGATTCCGAAGGATATGGGAGCATTGCATTTACGATACGTCATACAATGACAACTTTTCAGTGGTTTCTCCTAAAACGACAGCAACCACACCGCGAGTCGATCCAACAACCACACTACGAGTCGTTCCAACAACCACACCGCGAATGGTTCGAAAAACCACATTACGAGTAGATTCAACAAAACCACCGCGAGTTGATTCAACAATCTCCCCAACCCTATCAGACGATGATAACAATTCATATAACCAAGTGACTGAAAAATGGCTTACTTTCAGCGTCCTTGGAGGCGTTTTTTTGCTATTCTTCTCTTCTCCTGCTTCTTCTTCTGTTGGTATCGCCGTCGCCATAATGCGCGTAGTGTAGGTGTTAATAGTGTAATGGAGAGTGAGAGAGGCGGGAACCGGTAGAGAGCGGAGAGAAAGAGGATGAAAAGGGATCACCGGAGATACCCGATTGTGGGTACTTTACACGATATCGCCCCACGACTATAGAAACTGAACAAAATTTTGACTGAGTGGCGGCCGCTAAGAGGCAAACAGTCGTACGACAATCTCTCATAACGCTCGTTCCATTGCTATACCCTGGTCGGAAAGCGACCACCAACGCAGGTAAACGTAGTCATCCTTGAAGGACATTGATCGCGTCCTGAAAAGAGTCAGTAAAACTCAAGCTCATCGAGGTGCTCTGGTCCAGTCATTGAAATCTGCCGACGTAGCTAGTCTAATCGGGGAAATGAGCCGGTCGTAAATAATCTATCGCTTTCTCTTTCTTTCTCTCTCCCTCTCCCCCCGGCCTAATGTTTTTTTCTGAACGTCCCTCTTTGAACCCGAAGAGTTTTATTATACTCAATACTCGAGCGGAGCGAATTTTTTCACGATAAATCAGGTGTAAGATTAAAATGGAACACACGGTACATATATACAGGGTGTTAAGAAGGTCGATGTAAAGCCTTAAGGGGGTGATAGGTCATTTCGCTGGGAACATATCTAACCTAGGTTACCTTAGTCCAAAGTCTAAGGATTTTGAGTTGTCATGGTAAGTATGATTTTTGGAAAATTTCCCAAAATTAGGTACTAACTCATTTACCTCTTAAGTTAATCCATTTTTTAATAGCATTAACCGAAAAGGTATCGGGGGCGATGAGGTCACTGGTGTCCGCTTTGGGGCAGCCGGTAGCGGGGATATGTCGGCGGGGACGGTCTGCGGTGTCTCTACCCCAAAGCACACTCACATATACAAACGAAAGGGAATGAGGGAGAAATTGAAAAACATGGCAGCACAACAAAAAGAAAATATGATAAACGCGTGTAGGGAAACATTAGCACCGTAACAACAACGAACATGGCAAGGATCAGGGAAGCGGCAGATGAGGCTGGGCACGAATGCGACAGCATGCATGTGCTCGGGACCGCTAAGGGACAGCGTGGCGCGAATGTACAAGTAACGCCACAAATGAAACGAAAGCGCGAAACCACGGGCTCAAGCCCGGACCTGACGCCGGCTAAACGGCCGATGGAGGGTGCGGAGCCTACCCCATGGCAAACAGTAGTGCAGAAACAGAAGGGACAGGCGACTGGACAAAACAGACAGAAAATGCCGACAGTGAATAGAGGGGATGGGAGCCGCCCAGTCCGGAAAACCGGTGCTGGGGTAGTTCTCATCAGACCCAGCGGGGGCAAGAGGTACCCTGAAACACTGCGGTCCCTGAAAGCCATTGACCCTGCTACCGAAAAGGTTCAGGTCAGTGGCTATCGCATGACAAAGGACGGAGGTGTCTTGCTCCGCGTCAAAAGCGGGGCCGGAAACCGACAAAATTTCCAGGACAAGCTTCGGCAAGCCATGGGAGCCGACGTACGGGTACGGGAAATTACCTCCAACGTTAGACTGGACATACTGAGCCTGAACTGTGTTATTAACGAAGAGGAAGTGACGGAGGCACTCCGACTAGAGACAAAGGACACGAGGGACCCGAACGTGCATATCTTCGGGTCCAATAAGCAAGGACAGTGCATGGCTGTGTACGAGCTTGAGGCGGGCGCCGTAAACACCTTACTCAAGAAAGGACGGCTGAAGATAGGATGGGTGTACTGCCGCGTCACACCTAGGACGGAAGTGATAAGGTGCTACCGGTGCCTTGGGTACGGACATACTAGGACGCAATGCAACGGACCGGACAAAAGACAAAGCTGCTGGAAATGCGGCAAGGGGGACCACCTCGGTAAGGAGTGTAGAACGGAACCAACATGCTTTCTGCGTACTGAGGCGGAGCACGAGAGTACCACGCAGGCACCGGACTCTCGGGCGTGTGCGGTCTTCAGTGCGGCACTGGAGGAGTGCAAGGAAAAGACGTGACAGTGTTACAAGGTAATATGCACAGATGCGAGGAAGCACACCTCCTGCTTCCTCAAATCCCGACGGAACATAACGCTGACGTACTCATACTATGCGAACAGTACAGTACACGACGAACCCGACGTGGGTCCAAATAGGCCGGCACGTCGGCCATATGGGTAAAAAACCATGGAATGCGTGTCCTCGACAGCGGAGTGGGGGACGATTTCGTCTGGGTAAGAGTAAGCGCTGTTACGTACGTCAGCATCTGCTTGACCCCGAACTGCTCCGCTCCAGAGTTTGAAACAAAAATAGGCACGCTTGAGGATCCATTGAGGGAGCTGTCCGGGGACTTGATAGTCACGGGCGACCTCAATGCGAGAGCGATCGAATGGGACATGACCAAGACAGACGGACGCGGACGACCGCTGCTAGAAATGGCAGCAAGACTGAACTTGTCAGTCGCCAACATGGAACGAGTACCGACATATATAAGACCGGGGGTGGGCTCCTTGATACCGGATGTGACAATGATCTCGGACGGTATCCTGCCACTAATGAGGCGATGGACGGTAATCGATGACTATGTGACCACCAATACACTGTCTTCGAGGTGGCGGAACTTACAGCGACACGACGTAACGGGCCGAAATGGCTCCGGCGGTGGAATGTACTCAAACTGGATAGCGAGTTCTCGAGGACGCTACAGGAAGTAGTTCCACCCTCAGAGGCAGTTGCGCACGAACTGTCAGGACGGAGAAGGACCGAACGACTCGTGGACGAGACAACAAAACTGAGGGAACGCTTATGCAAAGCTGCAGAGCCGCGCAAAAGCACACGACAAGATATATAAGCGACGTACTGGTGAGCGGACGGAATCGCTCAGCTGCGGAGACCCTGCATACAGGCGAAACGCCGGATGTACCGAGCCCCAGAAAGGGACAAGCCGTATGCGGCCGCACTAACGACGCAATACAAAACGGCACGGAGGACGTTGACGACTGCCAGTAAGAACAACAGGAAGCGCTGCTGGAGACAGCTATGCGAGGAGGTGGATCGGGACCTCTGGGGTCTGGGTTACAGGATCGTGACTCAGAGGCTGAGGGTCCGTGGACCATCGGAACTCAAAGACGCGACAACCATGGGACGGAGCGTTGATGGACTCTTCCTGACTCCTTCGACAAGGGGAGAGTCAACGATCACGGACGACAAACTCGACATCCCCGTTTTTACCAAGAAGGAGCTTACCAAAGCTACTGCTTCTATGAAGACGGGAAAAGCACCAGGACCGGATGGCACACCTGGGGCGATCCTACGGCTGACGGCTCGCCTGAGGCCCGGGATCCTCCTCGATATGTATAACGAATGCCTTAGCACGAATGCCTAACGAAGCACGCGCTGGGAGACGGCTAGATTGGTCCTCCTTAGTAAAGGAAAAGAGGAATCCCATATGCCGTCTTCCTACAGACCTCTGAGTCTCCTGGATATGACGGGTAAAGTCTTTGAACTTCTTCATAGACCGCGACTGACAGACGCGATAAGTGCGACCGGGGGCCTGGCAGATAGCCAGCACGGGTTCCGCAAAGGGCGAACGACGGAAGGGGCAATCCGCAAGGTAGCTGCGACCGTCAGAGAGACGGACGAAGCTTGCCACGTGGCAAGGCCCCTAGTTATACTGGTGGCACTGGATGTGAGGAACGCCTTCAACTCTGCTAGGCGAGGGAATATCTTGGGGGCGCTGGAGAGCACTTTCCGGGTCCCTCCCACCGTCTTCAGCTATTGAAGGACTACCTCAATGACAGCCATATCACATACGAGACGAAGAAAGGATCTGTGAAGCTTAACATTACCGCGGGGGTCGCGCAAGGATCCATACTAGGACCGGACTTGTGGAACGTGACATGCGACAGCCTGCTGAGGCTGGTGATGCTGCGAAACGCCTCGCTCGTCGCTTACGCCGATGACGTGGCGGCGGTGATCGTGGAGCGCAACGCAGATCTGGCCCAGCTAACTCTTAACCAGGTAATGAGGCGCATTTACAGATGGATGACGGACTGACTCTTGCACTAGACAAAACAGAGATCCTCATGTTGACCAGACACCGGATACCGACGATTATACCGATGACAGTCGGGGCGGAACGAACGGGAACTAGGGGGGAGGCCAAGTATTAGGGGCGACCCTGGATACGAAGCTGACCTGCTGGCCACACAAAACGGATGGCCAAGAGGGCGGCAGTGAAGAATGCTTCACTTAGCCGCCTGATGGCCAATACGCACGGACCGAAACCATCGATACGCAGACTACTGATGACGACGGCTCACGCGATCGTCCTGTATGGCGCAGAGGTTTGGGTGGACGCACTCGCCGTTAAAACGTACAAAAAAGCAATGACGTACATACAAAGACAGAGGGCACTAAGGATAGTGTAAGCCTACAGAATCGTCTCGGCCTAGGCGGTTCTGGTGGTGGTGGGAGTGATTCCTATAGACCGACTAACTACAAGAACGCTAACGAATTTGCGAATGCGACGAACGGACCGGAAGGGTTGACGTGGCAACGCGAAAGGAAAAGGACGCTAATGAATTGACACGTACGCTGGACGATCGAGAGGGGTGGAAGATGGACCAGACGACTTGTACGGGACCTAAGAGGGTGGGGCAGCGGGCTTTTGGGAGGTAAATTTCTACCTAACTCAATTCCTTACCGGACATGCATACTTCCGCAAGTACTTACAAGACATGAAACGGGCATGGATGCCAGACTGTAAGTACTGCAGACACATACGAGACGACGTAGAACATACGTTCTTCACGTGCGACAGATGAACGGCACAAAAACAACCACTGGAACGGAGGACAGGTATTATCACACCTGAAAACGTAATAGGATCGATGCTACAGGACGAAGACAGCTGGACGCTCGTCATCACGTTCATCGAGGCGGTACTGACAGGAAAGAAAGAGGAGGGATACCTGGAGAGTGAATGAGAATTAATGGCAAAAAAATGAAAGGTGATGATGCATGAACGGCATCCTGGAGATTGACAGACGGCACGAAATGGACGATGGTCCCGCGGGGGTGAAGTTATACTTTCGTGTTGCCACCCCGCGGAGACAGGATGAGGAGGTTTTTAATCGGCAGGTCATGAGGAGAGTCCGACACACGGCCTGCCGACGTCCCCCCGTAAAAAAACCTCGGTTAGATGTGTTCCTCACGAGGTGACCTATAATGACTCCCTTAAGGCTTTGCATCGACTTTCCTAACACCATGTATTTGTATGTATATTGGGAGTATAAATAAATCTCCGCCGTTTGACAAAAGATGGCCCCACCAAGAGGTGATGGTTGAATTTGTCAGATGCAATACGTCATATTGTAAGGTTGGACATCTGGCAAGACCATAACCTTGAAATATTAGCGATTTTGTATCAGCATCACAGAATGTTTTTCGTGCGAAAAGTCGAGTTTTGAGCCGAGTAAGCATAATTTGCGGGAACTTTATAACTCTTCTTCACTTCTTCAATTTGAAGAAAGCTGCAGCTGAGGCGCATCGATTGCTTGTAGAAGCATATGGTGAGGCTGCTTTGAGTAAGAGAAGTTGTGAATGGTTTCAAAAGTTTAAGAACGGTGAGTTTGATGTCGAAGACCAAGAGGGTAGCGGAAGGCCGAAACGAAAACGCGGAATTGGAAGCATTCTTGGAGGGAGATTCGTGCCAAACGCAAGAGTTCCCACAAATGTGGCTTATTCAGCTCAAAACTCGACATTTTCGCCCGAAAACGTTATGTGATGTTGATACAAAATCGCTATTATTTAAAGGTTATCGTCTTGCCAAATGTCGAACCTTACGATATGGCGTTTTACATCTGACAATTTCAACCATAACCTCCTGGTAAGGCCATCTTTTGTCAAACGACCGAGAGTTATTTCTACTCCCAATACACACACACACACACACACACACACACACACACACACACACGCACACACACACACACACACACACACACACACGCACGCACGCACGCACGCACGCACGCACGCACGCACGCACGCACGCACGCACGCACGCACGCACGCACGCACGCACGCACGCACGCACGCACGCACGCACGCACGCACGCACGCACGCACGCACGCACGCACGCACGCACGCACGCACGCACGCACGCACGCACGCACGCACGCACGCACGCACGCACGCACGCACGCACGCACGCACGCACGCACGCACGCACGCACGCACGCACGCACGCACGCACGCACGCACGCACGCACGCACGCACGCACGCACGCACGCACGCACGCACGCACGCACGCACGCACGCACGCACGCACGCACGCACGCACGCACGCACGCACGCACGCACGCACGCACGCACGCACGCACGCACGCACGCACGCACGCACGCACGCACGCACGCACGCACGCACGCACGCACGCACGCACGCACGCACGCACGCACGCACGCACGCACGCACGCACGCACGCACGCACGCACGCACGCACGCACGCACGCACGCACGCACGCACGCACGCACGCACGCACGCACGCACGCACGCACGCACGCACGCACGCACGCACACATACACACACGCACACATATACTAGCCCGGGCACGCGGCTTCGCCCGCGCTGTACCGGTTTAAATAGTTATTTCGACTACCTGGTCTACATTTTTTGATAATTCACCTTGGCTTTTTTTATATTCCATATATACTGACGTTTTGTGCCTTACATCTTTATCATAAATATAGATAGATTGAGTATTTCCTTACGAAAATTTCAATGGAAATCACATTGATTGATCTTAACTTTACTAAATAAAAACGTACTAAAATAAAACCTTCGAATTTTGGATAATATGTTATATTCTGAAATAAGTTATCTAAAATTGAAATTGAATCGGTCTTACAAAATGTCATTAAACCCTACGTTTCGCGATTTTCTTTCTTCCCTGTCGGTTAAAATGAAAAGATTTTCTCGGTTGGTTGCTCTAGAGCAGGCGACATAGAGCTGACCATGCGAGAAGCAGGCTGTTCATAGGTCGACTCCAGCCGCTCGTAGTGTTTGTCCTTGCGATTTGTTAATCGTCACCGCAAAGCAGACGGTTACGAGGAACTACACTCGCTTGAATTGAAACGGAAAGTTATTGGGAATAAGTGATATCCGTGGTATAGACACCGTCTCACCCCGTCCGTACCCCGTCAGAACTTCTCCCTCGATGAGGTTTCGTTGTAAAGCAATCAACTGCTCAACTTATACTCGTTCAATTTAAATGAAACATATACCATTACCTTCGCTATATTTTAAGCTATACAACAGAGAAAACCATATTTCATTTGGTTCAGTAGTTTTTAAGTGATGCGAGGACACAGGAAGACTTTACAACTTTATTATAAGTATATATATAGAATTCGTCATGTAAAAAACCTTTTATAAGATTGCGTCGACACGAAACCAAATACTGTACTTTTTACCAAAGAATGTATCAAATATCTCAAACATAAAATAAACGTATTGTAAAATAAACAACCCTTTTAAAAACTTGAAAAAAGTAAAAAAAGAACCCCAAGTCATAAAAAATTCCCCGAAATGTACAAAAACAGTGAAATGACTTTTTTATAAAATAGCCTAGCAAGTTTACTAGAAATATTGTAAACAAAATTGTTAAACCTTAGGAATAATAATTTACAAAATATTTCATTTTTATTTAAAAATAATATTACTGTTATAACAAAAAATTGGCACCGCCATTATACAAAAGTGCACCGTAAGTACCACACAATAACACTAGAAATGCTGTGTAACGATAACAACTTGGTGCACATGGTTAAGAAAAAAACCTCAGCGGAGAATTTCGTCTTCTCAACTACTCAACTCGCATGTTAAAAAAGATAAACTGCCGCAACTTATTATACAAGTTGAAATCAAATTCATGGACCCGCAAAGTGAGGATCAAATCTGTCACGTACTCCTAGGCTATAGGATACTTGAAATCTTCCTTTATTTGCATCAATTAAAAAGTTATATAAAAGTATCATTTTTGTACTAAAATGTATATTTATATATCTTTCGAAATAATATATATATTACACAACTACACAACACTATATATATATATATATTCACGACCGCTCAAAAGTTTGGATACACCAATCGATATTTCTTGCCGCACAAAAAGTTAGATAACTTCGTTAAAAAAAAGATACCCAAATTTAACGAACGGCGTTTTGAAGGGAACAAATGCAGCTTTGTTTTGCTTTTTTGAAATATTTTTGTCATTTTTATCCATGATACACTTGAAAGGGATAGCAGAAGCTCCATTTTCGTTTTGAAAAAAGTTTCGTACGATGTTTTTTGACAAAGTTATTTCATTTTTGGCTAAGACAAATTTTGGGAAATGCAACGTAACTCAAGACCTGCAGGATTTCAGAGGAAATGTCAAAGACGTAAAAAGTTGCGTAGCTTATATTGGATCGCCTGGATTTTTTAAAGAATTTTCCTTTGAGGTTTTTTTAAAACTATTTTTGCTTGAAACTGATGAGTCGAATGGCTAACTCGAAAAGTATGGCGTTTAGAACAAAATATCAAGAGAAGAATCTTTTTTAATTTTCAAACTTTAAATTCGTTTGAATTCTTTTCAGATTTCTTTTTGAAATTTGCTTCGAAATTTATTTGGCCGAAGCTCGAAGAATCGTCCAAACAATTGATTGGCGTATCTCGAAAACGATTGAGTTAGAGACAAAATATCAAGAGGGGAACATGTTGCAGTTTTTCGTTCTGCATACGTTGACATCTTTTCAGATTTTTTTAAAATTGTTTTTACAATGTTTTTTTCACATTGTCTAGGTGCTTTGGAAACATTGAAAAAATTGAAACATTGTAAAAAGAAAATTGAAGAAAAAAACTGGAGTTTGCTGTTTTGGCTGTATTGATGACTTGTTTCTTCCAGGAACAATGCATCGCCCAGTCAAACCCCTAGTATTTTTACTGCATTACTGTATGTTACCACATCCCGGCTATTCAAACGCAGGGAATCGTGGTTAGGTCCAATGGTCTTACAAAAGGTTTGCTTCCGAAAATATTAGCGTCACTTTTGCTAGCTTTTAACAAGAGGCTATTTAACCCTGTCCAGATCCTAATCAGTATGTCAGTGTTTATTTTGGCAACACAGCGATCTATGTCTGAAATCGGGCTTTTCAGAAAAAGAGAGAGGGGGGGGGATCCGCGACTGGAGAGAACGAGCCAAGAGCGCTTTGCGCGAAGTTCTCCGAAGGGATCGGTCTCTCCTCGGGAACCCACACTTACTGGGCGCACAGCAGAGTACGACATATACACCCGGTTGGACCAAGAAGCAACGGAGAGAAAGAAGAGAGAGAGAGCGAGAGGAGGAAGTGAGAAGGAGAAAGAAAGAGAGTGAGGATGCAAGAAAGAGGAAAAGGGCAAGCACGTTAAAGAACAAGCGGGAGAAAAGGAGAGGGAGAGATTTATACCAAGCTATATAGCTATTTTATAGCATCTATATGAACGAAAAGAGAGACAAGAATAGAAGCTGCAGCGTACAAGACAAAGAGAGAAAGAGAGAAAGAGAGGGGGGGAGGGAGAGAGAGAGAGAGTGAGAGAGAGAGAGAGAGAGAGAGAGAGAGAGAGAGACAACGATACTCGTACCGAGTTACATACTAACGGGGCGGGGCGAGCGGGAGGGGGGGATACAGAGCGCGCGCGAGAGATGGAAAATGCGCGCATGGGTTCTCGTGGTAGGGGAAACCACCGGGGCTTTTGAAAAAGTTTTATCTTGCCGGCGCGGACCGTCTCGCAGAAGCTACCGAACGCCGGTACGGTGTGTACGGTGTCACTGGACTTTACATATATCGTACGAATATTCCTATCGGAATACCGATTTCGACGTCGTCGTCGTGGTTGTCTTCGTCGTCGTCGCGAAACTAGACGACGGGGATATTGCTGCACGATCGCGTGGTCAGCCCTCTGCTTTTTTTTTCGTTTCGCCGATCCGCAATGATCGGTATCTTGTATATCGTTTTATCTTGACTTCCAGCTCTTGACGATCGCTTCGGTTAAAATCGACGACGAATCGTTCGGTTCCGGTTCCTTATTTTTTTCTCATTTAGCCGATTTGAGGACATTTATAATTACATATATACATGCATAGATGTGTATTCGACGCATGCAATTCGGAGCTGCTGAAGAAATATATAACGATCGTGATCGGTTTTGCTGACCTGATACGCGCGAGTTCGCGTTAAATTCTTCGCTCGCTCATATTCGTATATATTTATATATATTTATATACATATAAATTTATTTATATGTACATAAATATATTTATATATACCTCATTCGATATAGTGCGGGGAAGAGCGTAAAAAATCACATAAAGAAAAACGGACGAATCAACAAAACAAAATAACGGAGCGTGAGAGGAGAGACAGTACAGAGATCGGGAGAGTACAGCGGGAGAGAGATCGCGCGAAGCGACGAACTCGAGCGACGATATGGGAGGTTGTAAAAATGTGTTTGTTAAGAGTGCGGTGATCCTGGTCCTGCTGGCTGTTCTCGCTGTCAACGGATACGAGGTGAGTCATCTCCCACAATTTTCTTTTATGATAAATTGTCCTTTATTTTTGTAACGATGATCGCGCGTTCGTGCGCGATCTAAATCCGGAAAGACGAGACCGTGGGAATGAGAAACGTGGCTCGAGATTTTGAAGGCTTTGAATCTGAATAATACGCAACGTTTCGTGAAGACACGAAGTTCTGAGTGTATATAGATATATTGTCTCTATCTACGGAACAGTGAAATTTTCGATTGTCGGAGATTTTCACTTTTTGACAACTATTTGGGAAATAATGTGTACGAAAGTACATATATTGGTTTCATATGGAACTCTTTTATTCATTTAGGCAGGCAGAAATATATATATATATTAATATGTATAGATATGAAAATATACATATACATTTTATCCCCACTTACAATATAATGAAATGCTAGATTGTCAAAAATTTGCACTTTTTGTCAATTACTTAGAACATAATGTGTACGTATATATACAGGGTGTCCCATTTTAATCTTACACCTGAATTTTCTCGAAAAATATTGCTTGGACGAACTATTGTGTGGAACAAAACTTCTAGGGATTGAAGGGGGACGTTTGAAAAAAATTTATTTGAGGAGCCAAAATCCAAAATGGCGGCGTTGCAAAGGCTGACATGTTTTTTTCAAACGGAAAAATAACTTTTTTTTATTGCCAAAAAATTTGTCAACTGAAAACTAAAAATTTTTGTTGAAACATTTTTTTGATAAAGTTCATAGTTTTCAAGTGAGAACATCATTTTCAATTATTTCAGATGTATCCAGGATTTTTGTGTGTGTGTGTGTGTGTGTGTGTGTGTGTGTGTGTGTGTGTGTGTGTGTGTGTGTGTGTGTGTGTGTGTGTGTGTGTGTTTGTGTGTGTGTGTGTGTGTGTGTGTGTGTGTGGGCGCGCGTGCGTGTATGTATGTGGATGTGTGTGTGTGGATGTGTGTGTGTGTGTGTGTGTGTGTGTGTGTGTGTGTGTGTGTGTGTGTGTGTGTGTGTGTGTGTGTGTGTGTGTTCGAATGTATGACCACTTGAACAAAAAAAGAATCAAATTTTTTTGTTGAAAATTCTGTTTTTTTTGGTTTTTTGTTTTCAAATTTGGACGATATTTCATGAGAAAATTTTGGAGGAAAATCGATGAAAAATAGTTTTTTTCCATTTTAATAGCGTTTGTGGCATTTTCAGGCCCAAAAACGTGTTTCTTTAAATCCTTGACGAACTTTGATCACGATGGGTAGAAAAACACACACACAGACACACACACACACACACACACACACACACACACACACACACACACACACACACACACACACACACACACACACACACACACACACACACACACACACACACACACACACACACACACACACACACACACACACACACACACACACACATACACACACACACACAAATCCTGGATACATCTGAAATAATTGAAAATGATGTTCTCACTTGAAAACTATGAACTATATCAAAAAAATTTTTCAACAAAAGTTTTTAGTTTTCAGCTGACAAATTTTTTGGCAATAAAAAAAAGTTATGTTTCCGTTTGAAAAAAACAGGTCAGCCTTTGTAACGCCGCCATTTTGAATTTTGGTTCCTCAAATAAATTTTTTTCAAACGTTCCCCTTCAATCCCTAGAAGTTTTGTTCCACACAATATTTCGTCCGAGCAATATTTTTCGAGAAAATTCAGGTGTAAGATTAAAATGGGACACCCTGTATATATACTAGAGGAATTAATTCTGGACGCGTTTAACAGAAATTAGCTGTTTTCACATTTACGCAGAAAATGTATATCCAGCTATGCCGAAATGATACTGTAATGTTTTTATTTTTTTCTATAAATGTTCTATAAATTTACCATTCGCCTTAAGAAGTCTCCTTTGATAAGAATATAAGTCACAAGTGATTATAATGTAAAAATGATCGAAAATGCGAAACATTAAAAATTGCAAGAAGTATTCAGAATTAATTCCACTAATGTATATTATCCCTACCTATAGAAGAATGAAATTCAAAATTTTCAAGTATTTGCGCCTTCTGATCAATTACTTGGAAAGTAATGTGTAGGAAAAATGTATACATATTAGTGAATAAAAAAAATAGAATTCCTATATTCTCATAGGCAGGCAGAAATATATATTAATATATATGAAAAAATAAATATACACATTATTCCTACCTACGTATTAATGAAATTTCAGATTGTCAATGATTCGCACTTCTTTGTCAGTTACTCAGAAAACATTGTGCGCAGTAATATGTACGAATTTTCGTACCAACATAATTATTTTGGCCGCACGACTAAGAATACTGAAAGCCCTGTTGATAGTTTCGTTTCCATATCTATTCGATGAAATGATCGATTCAATCGCTTGGCCAATGCTCCGCGTGATAAAATACTTATCAGTGGACGAAGAAAAAAAAACAAAAGGAATAAAAAATAAAAAACTCAATGATTCGTTCAGTTCGACGATCGCGGCTTATTGCGCGTAACGTGTCTAGATCGCATCTCAATTCGTCACGTCAGTACGCACGTGAGTGAGCCGAATTTTTCGGATAAATTTCTCGAAGAACGACTCTACGCTCGTAATAATCAAAATACGGGGCGAGCAAATTTTTCGGGCCCAATTTTGACGAAAACGAATTTTTCGGGACCTATTGGTTCAAACACGATTTTTTTTGGACCAATTGCGACAAAAACGAGTTTTTTGGGACTCATTGCGACAAAAACGATTCTTTTGGGACTTATTGCGACAAAACCGAATTTTGGGCCTTATTTTTACAAAAAAAAAAACATTTTTAGGGACTTATTGTTACAAAACGATTTTTGGGGGGCCAATTGCGGACAAAAACAGAATGAAAAAAAAAAGAAAAAAAACACGTACTTTTTACGATATCCCAGGTTGCGCTCTCGTTGGCCTCTTCATTTGACGAACAATCAGACAAAGTTTTCTGCGGGTGAAAGAGTTCCTTGTTCCATTCTGGCTTCCTCGAGGAGGAAGCTCTGCCAACGAGATAAAATGAAGGGCGAGCAGCGTGCAGGCTTCCATAATTTCCATGCTTTCTTACCAGTCTTCGAATTGAATAAATTTTCCGAGGAATTTGAAAATTCAAGATGTCTCGATCAGTACAACGGCCTTCAGCGAATTTAATACTGCAATGAAATCTCATTGGAACTCTATTCTTGGATGTGAATTCCGTGAGACGTTTCAAGATTTGAATTAGCTATGACGGACACAAATTATGCCGGAACATTCTATTGCTACTCTCCGAACCATTCTGGTCGAATTGAATGCCGCGTGGAAAACCGCCTCCAATGATACTCCATCGTAGACACCAAACAAATTATCCCTACCAACTTTGGGTCGTAATTTAAAAAAAAGCTGCAATGAGAAAGTGGTTTTCTGGGGAGTACTAGACTTCGAGGGATTCTTAAGAAAAATATCCAAATGAACTTCAAGGAATACTTAATAAAAATACCCAACCAAACTTTCAGGGATCCTTGATGAAAATAAAAAAATCCATACAAAATTCACCCAGTCAGTTTTCTCACTTCCGGTCATTTTTCCCCTAATTAACCAACTTTTTGCAACATTCCAAACGAATTACAATCAGCAAAAATAAACCTCCAAAAAGCATCCTTCCGAGGGAATCAAACTGAAAAGTGATTTGCGATGCACAAAGGTGACCATTCTTTTTTCTCGAACTCATCAAAAGCTCCAATTTTTTCGGGAGCAGATTTCTGAGGCTTCTTAAGGCGTTACCCCCACTTGTAGCGCAAAAAAGGCCTTTTTCATGCATTTTTTAAAACAAAACTACAAAACTTTTTTAATCGATCAATATACCATCTTAAAGAACACATCTTGAAGAATTTTCAGTAATTTTTTTATTGAAAAATATTACATTATTTAGTGGCAAATGGCCGTCAATGAAATAATGTTTTTATATACACGGTCTGCGGTGACCAACATTGCGGCGAAGTGGATCATCTGAAAAAAATGCGGATGGATTTAGTCAAATATAAGTATAAACTAGTCTTTAATCGAAGGATTTTAAAAAATATTCATTTTTCACAAAATGGCGGACAGTCAAAGTTAATGGTTCGATTTTAACGAAAAAAATCGAACGATTAAAGACTACATTTTTATGTATTAAATAAGCCTGCAAAATTTCAAGAAGATCGGTTCATTAGTGTTCGAGTAATCTCGGTCACCGACTTCAGAAATGCCATTTTGAGAAAAACGCGTTTAAAGTTTCAATTTCAGTTTACACGAAGTGTAAAGTTTCAGTTTATCTCAGTCAATTTTGTTCGGATCGACTTGAAATTTTCAGGACATATTCTCAGATACTTATACTTCAAAAAAATACAATAAAAAAAAATCGATTTTTTCAAAATCGCAAGTTGGCGTAACCCCTTAATAAAAAATATCGAAATAAACTTCTGAGAATCCTTAATAAAAATGAAAAAAAAAATCCATACACTATTCTTCCAGCCACTTCTCTCCCACTTCCGGTAATTTCCCCCCACATTTTCCAATTTTTGCAACACTCCAAATGAATTCCAAAGAGCAAAAAAAAAATAAAAAAGCACCCTCACGAGGAAATCAAACTAAACAATGATTTCTGATGCAAAAAGGTGACCGTTCTTTTTTCCCGAACCTGCTACAAGCTCCAATTTCAAGGGAGTTATTTTCATACTCGATCATTACCGCAGCAAACGGTAATTCTTTCTTTTTGAAACCGGCAATCACCTCGATCGATGTACCCGACCTCGAGTTCCGGTTTTCCGCAACGGTCAAGGCTGTTCCATCCTCGACACGTACAATTAACTTCTTACCCCGTTCGCGATACAAATTCGAGAGAAAAAGTCGCGCGCGGGCTCCACGAGCACTCGAAAAAAAACTTCGTCGTCGACGGGAAACCGTGAACGGGTGTATACACTCCATGTGTATGCCAAGTGTAGCTTGAATTACATTGAAAAGTAGGTTACATTTTCCAATAAAATGAACGTGGAATATACAAATCTGGGGATATAATTCGCGCCAGGTAGCACGAAGCTCCACATTTCTCGAGAAGGTTTAAGGACCAGTTCAGTTATTTTTAAGACGCTATAAAAATAATCGTCGTATATCGTCGTTATATTTATCAATTGTCCCATCGAATTCTTGAGAAGAATTGATATCTTAGAAGCTTAAAATTCACATTCCATCCGCACTGGTCTTCGGTTTTTTTTCTATCTAGGAAAATAATGAAGGAATTTTGGTTTCGTTATCGGTGCTTATCGATTCGAGTGATTCGACTCAATCTTATACTTGTTATCATTGTACTGGGATTATATTTTCATGCATACTTCCTGTATGCAGGAAAACCTGTCGACGAAGTTATTGAATTTAACCTAGTAAAATATTTACATGTTCTTATACACTTCAGAAATTGCAATTTCATTTAAAAATATGATATTCGTGTTTCAGCAACGTTTATACGGTTTAAACTTTAAAAATAACTTCAAAATAACTTTTACAAGTAAAAATCTTTTTACGTATTTAAAATAATTTTTTTTTATTAAAAATAACTTTTCAAAATAACCTGTACTTTTTAAGGCGTTACCCCCACTTGTAGCGCAAAAAAAGGCCTTTTTCATGAATTTTTTTAAAGAAAACTACAAAACTTTTTTAATCGATCAATATACCATCTTAAAGAACACATCTTGAAGAGCTTGCAGTATTTTTTTATTGAAAAATATTACATTGTTTAGTGGCAAATGGCCGTCAATGAAATAATGTTTTTATATACACGGTTTGCGGTGACCAACATTGCGGCGAAGTGGATCATCTGAAAAAAAATGCGGATGGATTTAGTCAAATATAAGTATAAACTAGTCTTTAATCGAAGGATTTTAAAAAATATTCATTTTTCACAAAATGGCGGACAGTCAAAGTTAATGGTTCGATTTTAACGAAAAAAACGGCCGTTTTTTGGCTATAAAACGGCCATTTTTTTTCGAAAAAAAAAATCGAACGATTAAAGACTACATTTTTATGTATTAAATAAGCCTGCAAAATTTCAAGAAGATCGGTTCATTAGTGTTCGAGTAATCTTGGTCACCGACTTCAAAAATGCCATTTTGAGAAAAACGCGTTTAAAGTTTCAATTTCAGTTTACACGAAGAAAATATTTTTTTTTTTGTAAACTTACATAGAGTCATCTATTCCGGGCCCATACTTCTGTATGGGCCCGGATCCTTATACTTCAAAAAAATGCAATAAAAAAAATCGATTTTTTCAAAATCGCAAGTGGGGGTAACCCCTTAAACCAAGTTTTCAAAATCAGAATATAAAAATAACAAGTATACATATAAAAGTAAAATAATATATAAAAATATGAATAACACATAATATATTATTCCTATTTTTAATTGTTATTTTTATGTACATATTTTATAAATATAATATTAATTTCCTGAGTTCTAACGTACACCTTGCGGGTTTTCAAGTGTTACCCTTCCCAATTAAACGCTTTCCTATCCCTCCCTACCCGCACTTTCCCAATCAGCCCTAACTTCCGTTGCATCCACAGCCATTTTGAGCTACGGTATGCCGCATTTTCCGAGGGTACGGAGCAATTATGGAAAACCCGCACCGGTACAGACGGCCCCATATTCTTCTGATTCTCTGGTGCACAGACGTTTCACTCCATACCGCTGTAGCTGAACTTCGACCGGTCATTCACCAGTTTCGGCTACGTGTTATTTATTAATCATTGTTCAACACTTATGTGTATAAATAATAAATACACACACACATATATATATATACATATTTTTTTTTTAATTTCTATCATTATATTGGGTTGTCCGGAAAGTTCGTGCCGATTTTTGTTAAGTGATACATTGAATAATCGGCACGAATTTTTCGGATAACCCAATAGTCTAGACCTATACTGAAAATCCGGTGTATTTTGCACAAAAAGTCCTGATCTTTCGTATAATGTTTTGCTTGATTGTATGGAATCATGCTGATAGATCATGAAACTTGGCGATTACAACAGATTTCCCAGAATTTACATAGAGATTCTTGCGTGAAATTCGACTCGGAGTATTTCCTTATCCTCTTTCTTTTTTTTCGCGTCTGGTCGGTCCCTCTCTCTCTCTCTCTCTCTCTCTCTCTCTCTCTCTCTGTCTCTCACCCGGACTCACACCCTCGTATATATGCATAGGTACGTATAAATATCATGGTTGATCTCCGACCCCGAGCACGAATTTTGTGCGCGCGGTATGACGCTCGACATTCTCCCAAATTCGCGATCTTCTGAGCCTTGAGGGGGGAGACACCTTTAGGCGAAGAAAAAACTGCAGACCTTCGTTAATTTTTTCAAGGAAAAATTTCTTCATCATTTTTGAGACTTAGGGGATGTTTTATTACTACTTTTGGCTGTCACATGATTTTTATTTTATTAACCTTTAAAAATGGCGGAGGAATGGAACGGGTTCCGGCGGATGTTTTAAAACGGCGGGACACGTAGGGTCGGCGGGATTAATCTGAAAAAAAAACCAACGAATTTTTTTCTTTTGTTAACAGTCATATGCAGAATATGAACCAAGAAAACGTGAGAAATGTTGAAAATCGATTAACGCGGTCCTCTAGTTTCTCGGCTGTTTTTTTACGGCTTTTTCAATAATTTTTTACGGGCAAAGCATCGAAATAATCAATCTCATTGTTTTTGCATAATCTTTATTAACATTCAAATAAGCTTTACAAATTTTTTGAAGTCAAAATATATAATAGAATAAACGTTATAGGGGCGACAGGAAGACATCACGTAAAAGAGGTGCTTGACGGTGACCAAGATTGCGGCTGTTCTGCTTATCTGAAATCAAAAAACCAAACGGCATTTTAATCTTCATATTTAAGACTAGCGATTGAACTAGAGTGAATTCTAAATAACAAAAATTGACTTTTTTATACATTTTTGAAAATTACATTCTATTTTTTACTCATTTTTTCTTAAGTTTTTCGCTCGTACAAAAAAAACTATCGAAGCAATCATGATAATCCTAGTTCAATCGCTGGCTTATAACATATTAAAGATGCTGTATAAATTTGAACAAGATCGGTGCAGTAATTTCTGAAATTTCGTGGTCACCGTTTCGAAAAATGGTGTTTCGAGAAAAACGCGTTTGAAAGTATACCTGCTCCGTATAGCTGCTCCGTTCCAGGGCCGTAACTTGTGAACTACTTCGAATATCGAAAAATCCTTTAGCACACATTTTGTACACATGTTGTAGATGTGATTTATGAGAAAAAAAAATAGATTTTTTCGACCCGAGAAACTAGAGGACTGCCTTAAATGGTACGTTTTGAAACAAAATGAATTTTCCGAAAAAAATTGCTTAATTATGCTATGAAATTCTGTTTTTTAATTTTCAAAAACATTTAGGGTTATGCTTTAGACGATAAGGTTACAAAGATTTCTATCGAATTTCATCAGAATCGGTCGATTAGTTTTTTAGCTATCCGCCACGCCAGTTTTGAAACGACAGTTTAGAAGACCGTGCAGCACCTACGCCAATTTTGAAAATTAATTAAAAGAATATCATGTAACAGCCAAAAGTAGTAATAAAACATACCTCGAGTCTTAAAAATGGCGAAGAAATCTTTCCTTTAAAAAAGAATGATGAAAGTCGTCAAATTTTTTCCTCCCCTAAAGTTATCTCTCCCCTTAAACAGCGTAATAGAATATTGCATTCAGAACGAAAAAGCGCACGTTCATTTACTGCAACAAATACATGGTGCAAAGGTATTCTCCATCAAACCTACCATACTTTACATGAATATTGTCAAAACATTCACTTTTCGATCGTCAAAAAATAGGCTGGTTTGTTGTTAAAGCGAAATGTATTTTTATTTTCGTATTGACCCGAATATCCGCGGTTTGCATGTAGGTATGGGTTATCCAGGTGTACATTGATACCCTCGACGTATGGCGGTCTGATGCTTTATCATCCGCCTGCATACGTGTGCAGGCGGATTGTGTTGTGTTTGATAGTTGTGTTTTCGAAAGCTCACATTACTGCCGAGAATGATTTTTTTCCCGGACTCGCACGATTTTCTAAAAGCTCATATTACTTTCTAAAATAACAATTCTCATGTCATTATAAATTGAACGTGATGGGAATCGCAATGGCACTGGCGAAACGAAGCTTGGAACTTTTCTGACGAGATTTTATTTCTTGTCAACCACTTGATACCATCGGCAAGAAATAAAATCTCGCCAGAAAAGTATATTGACCAGTATATTGAAAATATTGAAAATCAAAAGTATAAAAGTATATTGACCAGCATAGGGGTGCCAATATACAAATACGACGTGAAAGGGTTGACTTACACAAGAGAATACATGGCACAATTGCTATCAAAACGTAATTTCGTAAATGAAGATTTTTTGTCGGGGTACAGTCAACATTGAAACTTAGCTTTTTTGTTTTTCAATTTTGGTGAATAACAATTAAGGCATTACATCTATGTGGCTCACCGAAAACGGATAATTTTTGGGATTTTTTTACAATACTAAAGAAGAAATCAAAATGAGGTTCGGAGGGTTTATTCTATTTATACAAAAATAGAAGAAAAAAAACTCCCATGACTAAAAATACAAAATAGTGGCCCAGTCGTATCTACACTGAGAGCGTTTTTCTTAGGCGATTTGTGAAAGGACACAGAACCTTCATGGATAAGCACCTGGAACAAGAAAAAAAACAAAGCTCGTCATTTGGATGAATTTTGCTAGCGAAGTACACACGATTATTAAAAAAATGTGTTTTTTTTCGCTAAATGGCATCGTTTTCAATACATTATTTTTCTCTAAAACATCGGCCTTAATTTATTGACAAAAAACGGGAACTGTCGATGAATCAACAGTTAAGATGAATCAAAATTCTATGTAGTTTTTTAGTGAATCTATCTAAGAAGCCACAGTTGAAATTCCAATCCCATTGGATGAAAACTGCCCGCATTATCTGTTCTCTCGATTTCAAAAACGTGGTTTCGAGAAAAGCCCGTTTAAAGTATCAAAACTGATTTGGGATCGTCCACACGATGGAATTGAAGCTCTCATCCGATTATTAATGAAATAATAATCAATGAAAAAGGAGATGAAGATATTAATAAACCAATAAAAACTTCATAGGAAAAGGTTTGCGTCGTTCCTTTGGCCCTACTATTTCTTTCCATTACAATCAATTCCTCAAAACTTAAAAATGAGTACGATCCATAGGGAATTATCTTATATCGATTAGAGCAGAGGTCAATGGCAATTTGTAAATAGAAAATGAAAAAAAAAATGATAATAAATTTCGTTGTCCTTCAGAGGGATCATTTTCACATCATATATACACACACTATATATATATATATATATATATATATATATACATACACAAGGTGTCCTGTTATGAATGGATAATCCTGCAATTGTCGATAGGTCAGGTCCTACTATATAAGCTGGAATTTTAGTTTAGTAAAAGTTCCACGGTTTTCGAGGCAAAAATCATCTGCTTTTGGTTTTTCACATGCCACTCTACAAATAATAACTTTTTTACCCGGATTTAAAACAAATACTCTTGATTATTTGTTTTATCTAGAAAAGTCTTCTTCTTAACCTTTAAATGTTAAGGAAACTCTATGAAAAAAGATCTTGTTCAGAATTTTCATACAAACCAATTCGAACATCTGACTTTGATAGCCTGCGGTGTAAAAAAAAAGTGGTACGCATATCGTGCCAATTAATTAAAAAAGTTGGTTAGTTATTGTCGATTCATATCATTTGTAGAAATGGCATGTGAAAAACCAAAAACAGATGTTTTTTTTTTTTCAAAAAATAACACAAAGCACAAAATCTCGAAAACCGTGGGTTTTTTCTATCAAACTGAAATTTCAGCATATAGTAAGACATGATCTGACCTATCGACAGTTGCAGGATTATCCATTCATAACAGGACACCCTGTATGTGTGTGTGTGTGTGTGTATATATATATATATATATATATACATTACATAAATTGAAGGCAGAAATAATGGATTTCTTTTTACTACACCTAATATTAATATATATATATATATATATATATATATATATATATATATATATATACGCGTGTGTGTGTGTGTTAATAAATGTACATCCATGCATCGAAGAGAACAAGAATTGCACTTGGGTCGGAGCAATGCGAGAACGCGTTTACCGCAAACACCGATTTCCTATACGGAGTAGCAAAAAAAAGGCAATTAGTTTAATTATTACGCAGTAAAATTTCATCGAAGGAAATCGCACAAAATTATATTCTCGTTTTGTACAAAGATCGCCGACATGTACGGACTCGGTGAATCAACGACATTTATTTTTATCCGCCTTACGCGATTGTGATAGTGTGGATTGAGAAGCAATTAAGGTGTGTTCGTGCAATGCACAGACGCGGCCATGTGAGTAGGAAAAAAACATTTCAACGGGTCTGCATAATCTCGAAGCGCAAAAAAGGTCCATTTTCAATATTTTATTCCGCTGATAGTATTGGAATAGGGGGCTCGGTATTTTATACACGGGCTGATACACAGTCTTGCATAAATTGAGTTTTTTTTTTCATTAAGAAATAACGATAAACAGTGCAGTTATTATTACTTAAACAAAGTAGCGTCTTTGCTGCGTGGCCAATCGATGTCGGTGGTTTTGGCAACTAGAGTGAACAGAAATGAAAAATAAAAATTGTACTTTCAGTATGATAATCAAACTTTCGTGTGACCGGGTACTTTTTGAAATATTTCATAATCACGCAAATGGGAACCTATAGAAACAAAGTTCGATTTTTTTATGAAAGAAATAAGTTTAATAATTTGTTATTAGCAAATGGATAAACATATAAAAAAATCATCCAGTCATACGATAGATAGCGTTATAAATCATGATCTCTCCGAATTTGAAATTAATCGACCGAATAGATTTTGAAGCACGACGAAGAAGAAAAAGGGCAGGTCGCAGCTAGACAATGCACCGTAACGCATTGAGCGATCTGATCCTTTACGAAAATCGTCAAAACTCGCTAAACGTATGGAATTTTTCCAAAATCCTTGTTGCAAATTATAGTTAAGACCCTCGGCTGTGAAACTATGCAACCTAATATTTTGAAAATTCCATTTATACCCCCCCTCCCTCCCCAAACCCTTTGACTCTGTACAGAGTTGCCCATCTGCTCTGAAGGCGATCCGATGTTCTTATTGCTTCAACGGACCCACGATTTTAGGGACAGGATGGTTCTCGAAATCACCTCCATTTGAATATGCTTGTATTCATCCGTAGGAAATTTCGAAGCCTTACATAAATTTCACTACAGGGGCAGTATATGCTACAATAAGTTTGGTCAATAATCGATAAACATCATCGCGCTATCGCCTTCATATCTTACGCAGCCTCGCGGTGGCCCACTTTCATCGATTTTCCAGTCCGGCAAAGTGTCATGGTACACAGGCCCACGAACACCTACACCCATAACGATAACGAGAATTTATTTCCTGTTGTACGTACTCATACACACACGCGCGCGCGCGCGCACACACACACACACACACACACACACACACACACAAATACACACAGACACACGTGCGCCCTTACACGCACATTGCGCATTGCGATCCGTGATACGAGACTTTGAAACATCATTATCCGAAATGTACTCTGCCAAAAAAAAATTTAATTTAAATAGGATCTGTTTAAGGCGTTACCCCCACTTGTAGCGCAAAAAAGGCCTTTTTCATGAATTTTTTTAAAGATAACTATAAAACTTTTTTAATCGATCAATATACCATCTTAAAGAACACATCTTGAAGAACTCCCGAGTCGAAATTTTTAGCCTCCTCTGAACCCTCGCAGGACCCATTTCTTTTGTAATACATAAGCCGCCAGCCTCCGTTGAACCTACGAAACCTCATTTGTCGAATTCAGTGCCATGAAGAGACCTCCTCTTGGCCCAGGGTAGCCTCTGCTAGACCTCCCAAACCTTCTCTCGACCCCCAGTTTCAGTGAAATGTGCAGAGCACAGGCCTCCTTAACCTGCTTTCAATCTCAAACTGTTGCCTCGACCCCACCTAACCTGCTTTCGGCCCAAATTCGATATCTCCTCCGTCATCATTCCATTGTGACCTGATCGGTAACCCGTTCGATGACGAAAATAATACGAAATTAATAAAAATACATCGTCCCCTTATCAAATTAATAGTCCAATATTAATATGCGAAAACAATCAAATTTGCTCAATATCGATTTATTATTATTTTATAGGCAATTGATAAAAGAATGCTTGTGTATACAGTCTTACTCCAATTCTATCGGATTAATAGGCATTTTCCTGTGAGAAAAAATCTCACAGGAAAATTCTTTAAAAAATGCCAGTCTATCCAGTATAAGCTTACGCGACGTTTTTCGTTCTTGACATTTCTTCTTAAGCCCTCTAGTTCTTGAGTTACATTGCATTATCTAGAATTAGTCTTTTTAGCAAAAAATGAAATAACATTGCGAAAAAAATCGTACAAAACTTTATAAAAAACGCAAATGAAGTTCCTGCTACCCCGTTTAAGTTGATCATGGATAAACGTAACAATTTTTTTTCCATAAGTCATGCGTTCAATTCTTGATGGTCCAAAAAAAGCCAAAAATCAGTCACGTATAAAAGTGCGTACCGGGTCGAAAAGAAAATGATAAAAAAATATTTCAGAAAAGCAATATACAGCTGAATTTATTCCCGTCAAAACGCCGTTCGGTAAATTTGGTTATCTTTTTTTACGAAGCTATGTGACTTTTAGTGCAGCAAGAAATATCGACTGGTGTATCCAAACATTTAAGCGACGGTATATATTATATAATACTTTACATATATATATATATATATAATTATTAGCATCAAATAAAATATGTAGTTATTGGACGATATTAAATAGATTGATTTTCTATAAATAAACATACACATACACACACACACACATGTGTCACACATGTGTCGAAAAAAAGCCAAAAATCAGTCACGTATAAAAGTGCGTACCGGGTCGAAAAGAAAATGATAAAAAAATATTTCAGAAAAGCAATATACAGCTGATTTTATTCCCGTCAAAACGCCGTTCGGTAAATTTGGTTATCTTTTTTTACGAAGCTATGTGACTTTTAGTGCAGCAAGAAATATCGACTGGTTTATCCAAACATTTAAGCGACGGTATATATCATATAATACTTTACATATATATATATATATGTCAAGCGGCAGTTTTCAGGACATTTCCAGATAGCCATCGGATGTTGCCGGGACACTTGGCAGTTTTCGGGGCAGACCTGAAAGAATTTTTTTGTCGATCGTTCATTATCAGGACAGTCCCGATAATGTACGATACAAATAAAAAAGTTCTGATACGTTTTTTGAGAATATGCTAAGGAAAAAAAATGTTTTTCAGGCCTCAATTTACTACCCATCGTTAGCAAAAATGTATGTGTTTATGTGGAGCTTGAACCCATGCTTTAGTATAATTATATGTGTAAAGTGTGTTTTCGAGACAGATTTATATGGTAATGGGTTGTTTTCAGGACAGGCCTGAAAACAACTGTACAAACTCTAAAATTTGGTATAACTTCGTTCTACCATTATATTTCGATTGCTCAAGGCGGTTTTTTTTCATCAAACTTTCTTTGTAGGTCCTAAAAGCGGGAGTTTTCAGGACCTTTTCAGATAGCCATCGGATGTTGCCGGGACATTTGGCAGTTTTCGGGACAGATCGAAAAGCATTTTTTTTGACGATTGCTCATTATCAGGACAGTCCTGATAATGTACGATACAAATAAAAAAGTTTTGATACGTCTTATGAGAATATGATCAAACTTTCTTTATGTCAAGCGGCAGTTGCCGGGACATTTGGCAGTTTTCGGGACAGATCGAAAAGCATTTTTTTGACGATCGCTCATTATCAGGACAGTCCTGATAATGTACGATACAAATAAAAAAGTTCTGTTACGTCTTTTGAGAATATGATCCTACTTTCTTTATGTCAAGCGGCAGTTTTCAGGACATTTTCAGATAGCCATCGGATATTGCCGGGACATTTGGCAGTTTTCGGGACAGATCGAAAAGTATTTGTTTGACGATCGCTCATTATCAGAACAGTCCTGATAATGTACGATACAAATAAAAAAGTTTTGATACGTTTTTTGAGAATATGATCAAACTTTCTTTATGTCAAGCGGCAGTTTTCAGGACATTTTCAGATAGCCATCGGAGGTTGCTGCGACACATTTCAGTTTTGGGGGCAGGTCTGAAGGCATTTTTTTGTCCATCGTTCATTGTCAGGACAGTCCTGATAATGTACGATACAAATAAAAAAGTTTTGATACGTTTTTTCAGAATATGCTAAGGAAAAAAAATTCAGGCCTCAATTTTAGTACCCGTTGTTAGCAAAAATGTCTGTGTTTATGTAGAGCTTGAACACATGCTTTAGGATAATTATATGTATAAAGTGTGTTTTCGAGGCAGAATTATTTGGTAATCGGTTGTTTTCAGGACAGGCCTGGAAAAAACTGTACAATCTTTAAAATTTGGTATAACTTCGTTCTATTATATTTTGATTGCTCAAAGCGTTTTATTTTATCAAACTTTATTTATCAGGACGATCTGGGAAAGGGAAATGAGGAGCGAAATTTTTTCGATCGGACTTCACGAAAACTGGACTTTCAAGCAGCCCCGGATCTACGATTTTTCCGAGCCGGGGAAAAAACTTGACATTGGCGCCCCTCCCCTCCAGCATTTAAGATTAAGGGGGAGATCTCTTTAGACGCCCGAAAATAAGTCATTTTTCATGATTAAAAAAAAATGTGATAAGATAATCGCATCATTTTAAAATTTTGACATTATCTTATTACAACTTTCAAGTGGTAAAACTTTTTAATCAGAGATAGGCTTGAGCAAGCATTATCGATTGTAAATCTCACATTGTGAATGGAATGTGCTTGTAAATAAAATAAAATAGTGTGATGGCACTAATAACGATTACTTGCGGATTTCAATGTATTCTCATGACTTCCTTTCGCCCTGAAGCATATCTATAGGTATGTGACGAAGATAATGTTAATGGAATTGCATACATTGGCTGCACACCACTTTTTTTGTGCCGTTTTTTCAAAATTTCTGTTTAAATTATTGTTTGCATCGGAAATTTATATAAAGGATGTTGTAATATAGGCAGAAAACTTTCGATGGTCATCATGTATCGGAAGTTCGCGAAATTGTTGCTGGTGAGAAAAAGACTGTGATGGGAAACGTTCTTCCTCAAACACGCGTCAACAATCCCAAATATCACGTGAAACGCTGTTTTTACAACATAAACATCACACGCGGTGCTGTCATTCACGCAAACACCTGATTTAAATGGCGACCGGCATACTGCACTAGCAGACGAAAACCAATCAAAATTTTTACAAAACTCGCCGCAAGGGCTGCGCTCATGGAGCCTAGATACCAGGAGGTTCAGCGAGGCCTTTCAACTCGTCCCCAAAACGAGAACAAGAAATGATGGCGCTGGGGTGCTCCGGCACCTATATGTATATAGATATACGCTAAACATGGGTGCGATCTAAGACAGATCACAGATGATGTACCTAACCCTCATTAGTGTTAAGGGATAACACCAGTCTAGGATTTTGGAAAGACGTTTTCTTCCCTAAAAATACTTTGGTGTCATGAAAATAATATGCAATTGGTCCTGTAGCAAGTTTTTTAATTAAAAGGTTCAATTATCGATTTGGCCGCACTGCCTTGAAACCACTTTTTTCGATCTCGGAAGACGGATTACTCGACCACCTTTGCATGCATCGATTTGAAATTTTGATAGCAGCTTCACAATTATATTCTTTATGGGAGTACGTAGCCGTTTTTTGATTAAATGTAAACTTCTTTTTATAAACAATTTACCGCTTTTTTGGCAAAAAATCGATTTATTTCCTTCAAAGTGCGCTATTTTTGCAAAATTTGAAAGCAAATTTCTAGGTAGTCTCATAGCTAATAATATATAAATTATCATTTTTTTTGGTTTTTGTTTCAGGTCTTATATTTTAAGAGAAAACCGTTCTCCCGTGAACCTATATGTAAAAAAAACACGTTTTTCTAGATGGGCTGTATCGCCGCCATTTTGAGTTTGAGATCTTTTCTCGCTTTTGCGTTTTTTTTCCGAACCGTCATGAGGAAATTATGAATCTGCGGATATTTCGATGTTTGATGTCACGATCGGTCTGTCGTGAGGTTAGAAACTCATCCGATCACTTTCACCTCGTTGACCAATATATTACTATATATGTAGGTGCCGCTGCACCCCAGCGCCATCACTTCGGGATATTTTCGGGGACGCTTTTTTCAGCGCCTTTGCATTGCCGCTGAACCTCCTGGTATCTAGGCTCCATGGCTGGGCTACTAGAGTTACTTCGAAGGCCTATACGAGAAACGAAAACGCGTTTCGTCCCGGCTTTTTAGTTCTTGTAATCGCCACTACCTAACGTTGGCTGTTATGTGACAGCCTTCGGCTCTAAATACTTCGATCAGATGAACGATTCGATACTTTCGTTCCGTGCTGTTATCGTAATAACGAACTGTTACAGCGATAACAGAATCCATCATACACGCGGATAATGGTTTTCGAAAAGTTATCTACACTATACTTTTATTCGTGTAAAATATTCGAAGGACCGGTGCAACGTGCATATATATGCATGCCTGTCACACGACTACTAACGCCACAGTGCGGTAAGGACATTTTGCGAACAGCATTTATCTACCAGTGTCGCCCCCTGGTTCTGATAGAAGAAATTGTGTGACTTCGTAGGAGGGGATTAGCAGGAAGAAAGAGAGTCTTCGAGTATCGTTCATTGTGTGTCGCGCTGTGTCTCTATCTCCGTCACTCTTTGTCGGCTCGTCTCGCACCTCTCGGTCGCGTGCCGGTTTTTCGCGCCCGAGACAAAGGCTGCCTCTGCCTCGAAATATAGACTCGATATAGCTGTCTGTGTATCGCTTTTTGTGTATCGCCCTCTATCTCTCTCACTGTACCTCGGATCGCCTTGCGCCTCAGTCTCAGACAAAGTCCCAAACAAAGGGTACCTTCGCCTCGACGTATATCCGAATTGGCGAGCTCGTTTAAGTTTTCATCACAGTAAATTGTGTGTAATTTCGCAGGAAGAAGGACAGTCTTTGCACTGCGAACGATAGACCATTTCACGGGTTGGTCGTTTTCCCGAGACTTTATTTCTTCCTGCACGGCAAAATATTAATTTATTGCGAAAAGGCACGTGGCTGAAGATGTACGCGTTAGTGGAATTCACCGATGATAATATTTATTATGTTTGTCATGAATCTCATATAATGTCCAAAAAAGGAGACGCATGTTGTGCAACTGTACGTTGCACAACATGCGTCTCCTTTTTCGTGTCCACCGTTTTTTCGAGAAATCGTGTCCACCGTTTTTAGGAGGCCCCGGAATGTAGGTTTCACCGGGTGAATGTCCCAAATTTTTTCAAGTTTGTAAAAATGTGCTTTTTGTGCTTTTTAAATGTGCTTTTAATGTGCTTTTTATTTTGAATAGAATAATTGACATATTATATTTTTAAAAATAGAGAAAATATGCTTTTTTGGCTTCGAAACCCGCGTAACCCCATAACCACGTAAAATGATTATTGAGAAAATAAAAGAAAATAAATTATTCAAAAAATGTGCAAAAAATAAGCTTCGCGCAATATATGATGTATGCAACGTTACCGTGATATTAATAATAAAACAAAGTGTCTTCGAATCCTTATGTCCATTCTGTTACAGTGTTATCGCTCACTAGATCGACCTGAGCCTCACGATATACAATATCTAATATCACGACCTGAGCCTCTCGTGCGAATAAAATGTAGACTCTAAAAAAATCTTCATTTCTTAACGACTTCAGAGACGAGCTCAAAAAGTACGAGTAACCGTGCAAGTAATAGTGTATAATGCTTTCGACATTCTCCATTGCGAAATAATCACCAAACAATCATGATTAAAAAAAACCATTAACATGGAAGAATGTTTGGGTTTGTTTGGGCCTTGTTGGATTAAATTCTTCGATAAATTATTCGTGGCGTCACCTTGCCATTTCCGAGGAATTGCAGGGTAATTTTATGAGTTTAGGAGAGCATAATCATAATTGCGCGAACGGCTCGAAATGTGGTGGAAGCGGCTTGTATATGCCAGGACCTGAAAAAGGCCCATTCGTCCCTAAATGTTTCGAAAACTGCCAATTTAGCGATAGTCTTGAAAACTACCAGTACATACTTCTTGTTGTTCACGTGAGGGCGTCGCGGGATATCATCATGTGTCAATTCGTACAACTGAGCACTCGCCTGTTAATCTCGCGATTCACTGAAGTTCTGTGCTTCTACAGTGCTATCGTGTCTTTTTCGGTTTTGGGTACAAACCTTCTCGATGCTCCTGGGGTTATTTTCGGCCCCGAGTCGCAAGCTGTTTACAGAGGAGATTGTGTACAGAGGAAACTTCAAACGCTGCCTAATTACCTTCTCCTCTATCCACGTATCCTAATGATGATGAGAGCATGAAGCTTTCTCCCAAATTCATATTATAGGATTTATAATATTCAATCTAATTATATAATATAATATGTAACTTATACTATGTAACTTGGAAAGAAATAGTCAAGTTTGCGGAAAAAAGTTCCTACTGTTAAAATGTTGAGAATACAAATTTGAAAGTATTTTATAAATGTTATAATTGTTCAAAAGAATTTAATTTGAAAACACTGCTCATGCAATGTTACTTAACCACGTATAACAATTTAGAGAAACAAAGTAAATTATCATTGAAAATGTACATCATACAATTGTGTTCCGTTTGTTTATTCGATTACAATTTGAAGGGACCATAAAAACTATATCATTGAGATAAAACTGATCTAATGAGTTTCATTGAAAAAAATATATTTCCGTACCGTTATTTTGCTACGAATAATAAAAAGTAAGAATCAAACAAAGTGGTTTCGAGTTCATTCTGTTACTATGATTCCCGATGATATGCTCACTCTTTACGGCGAGTAGAACTGTCCCCTGTGCTTCGAAAATTATTGATTAATGTGAGGTTTTAAAAACACCAATCACTTTGCATTGTCTCCGATCTCGTGAATACCAGCAAAGCCCTGGAACGTAACTTTCTATTTATACTGTCCCGAAAACTGCCAATATATATTTGGAGATATAAACTACGCTATATATACTGTCCTGGAAACTGCCAATACATTTACAGAGACCTGAAAAATGATATATACGCAAAGACCTGAAAAGAGCCCATTCGCCTCATAATGTCTCAAAACTGCCAATATATATGTGGAGACATAAACTACGTGATTTATACTGTCCCGAAAACTGCCAATACATTTACAGAGACCTGAAAAATGCCGATCTCTTGGTACTGCCTCGAAAACTGCCAATCTGTATTCGAAAAACCTATCTCTCTAAAAGGTCCTGAAAACTGCCTTTATACGCGAAGACCTGAAAAGAGCCCATTCGCCTCATAATGTCTCAAAACTGCCAATATATATGTGGAGACATAAACTACGTGATTTATACTGTCCTGGAAACTGCCAATACATTTACAGAGACCTGAAAAATGCCGATCTCTTGGTACTACTGCCCCGAAAACTGCCAGTATATATTTGGAGACATGAACTACGTGATATATACTGTCCTGGAAACTGCCAATACATTTACAGAGACCTGGAGAATGCGGATCTCTTGGTACTGCTGCCTCGAAAACTGCCAATATATATTCGAAAAGACCTGAAAAATACCTATCTCTCTAAAAACGACCTGGAAGCTGCCTATATACGCGAAGACCTGAAAAGAGCCCATTCGCCTCATAATGTCTCGAAAACTGCCAATTTACCGATAGTCCTGAAAACTACCAGTATATACTTTTTGTAGTATATATACTTTTAGGGGCTTTATATAATGAAAAATCTTCCCGAAAAATGTTGAGGGTGATAGAACATACGGAAATCGCGGTAAATATATGCCTCTCAAAAAAGTCCCACAAACTGCCGTTTGACATATATATATATATATATATATATATATATATATATATATATATATATATATATATATATATATATATATATATATATATATATATATATATAATTATTAGCATCAAATAAAATATGTAGTTATTGGACGATATTAAATAGATTGATTTTCTATAAATAAACATACACATACACACACACACACACATGTGTCACACATGTGTCGAAAAAAAGCCAAAAATCAGTCACGTATAAAAGTGCGTACCGGGTCGAAAAGAAAATGATAAAAAAATATTTCAGAAAAGCAATATACAGCTGATTTTATTCCCGTCAAAACGCCGTTCGGTAAATTTGGTTATCTTTTTTTACGAAGCTATGTGACTTTTAGTGCAGCAAGAAATATCGACTGGTTTATCCAAACATTTAAGCGACGGCATATATTATATAATACTTTACATATATATATATATATATATATATATATATATATATATATATATATATATATAATTATTAGCATCAAATAAAATATGTAGTTATTGGACGACATTAAATAGATTGATTTTCTATAAATAAACATACACATACACACAAACACACACATACACATACACATACACACACACACACGATGTGTGTATGTATATGTTTATTTATAGAAAATCAACATCAAATCAGCATCAAATAAAATATGTAGTTATTGGACGATATTAAAAAGATTGATTTTCTATAAATAAACATACACACATACACACACACACACGCGCGCGCGCGCGTGTGTGTGTGTGTGTGTGTGTGTGTGTGTGTGTTTATTTATAGAAAATCAATCTTTTTCACATAATACTTCATAAATCCAAAATAAAATGAAATACTTAATTGAGAGTTTTGCGATAACGATTTTGTATCGTAATTCGTCATTCCCTGACCTTTTGAGATGATTTCTATCGAATAAATATTTCACCTATATGGGAATAATTATTCGCTGTATCACATAA
>CALYCA010000094.1:0-28434 GCA_944452715.1 Ophion slaviceki | reverse complement strand
CAGTCAGAATTTTCAAAAAATCGTTTTTTTACATTTTCTTGAAGTATGATGTTTCGAAAATATTCCCTGAAAATGTCAAATCAATCCGATGAATAGTTTCCGGGATATCCCACAATTAGTGAAGGGGCGTCGGGTCCCCATGGCAGGTAGCGGCTGACAAATGCGCAAACTATAATACCCGGGAAGACAGAATGCTTCGAAGACAACAACAAATTGATATTTTGGAAGCGTCCACATCGGCAGAAGCCCTATTGTATGGGCAAGGAATCAATGATTCGATGTAAGTAATTTTTTAATTAGTATTTCTATACATAAATCAAGTGTAAAATTGGAAAACTCTTTCAGAAATTTTCAAAAATGTATTACTCAAAAACTATGAACTTCAGCAAAATTTTATAAAGAATACTTTCGTTTTAAAATTGCCCAAAATATTAAAAAAAAATAGTTCATCCCGAAAAATTGTTTTAACAATTGGCTATAAACAATTGAATGCTCGACTTTTCGGCAAAAATTGTAATATTCGGATTCAGCGGATATTTCGGATTCAGTTTTTCAAGTCGTTGACCACTATAATCCAAAAACCACTCGATGGATTTTGATGAAATTTGGGGTGCTTATTGATAGCATTAAAAATTAGTCCTCAATCGAAGGATTTTCATTTTTGTCGAAAATTTCTATTTTTTTTTTAACAATAAATGAGCGATTTTTGGTCGAAAATCGAATTTTATCTGTCGGAAGCTGCCATTGTGTTAATTTAAAAAAAAGCTTCGATTAAGGACTACATTTATTATTCAACCCTGTTTTTTTTGTTTTTTTTTTTTATTTCAGATGAACCAGTAAAATTTTATGATGGTCACCGCAAACACTACATGCCGAAGGGGGTCCTACAAAGATGGCAAGATTGTTATAAATAATAAATATTTTTCTTTGAAAATTTGTACAAGTCAAGTTGAAATATAACATGAAAAGTCTGTGTAACCACTTTTGTAAAACAAACTTAATTACTATAGAAAAAAATTATTGATAATGCTCGTTTTTTCACGCCTCTGACTGCATCTCACTCCTTAAGTAGATTTTCGGTTCACGCTACGCTTACGAGAAACGAGCGCGCGTGCGGCTTCTAGCGGTTACTCCGAGAACTACAGGATTCCTCACGGGTTCAATTTTTTCAACCACATGCACAAGAAACAAATTTTACATTCACATAATTTTTTAACAAATTCAGACATTTGCTTAATCTTTTTCAATAAAAATAAAATATTAATGTTTTAACGAATAATGTACTTGAAAATCAATATCGGACTTGACGAAAAAAATAAAATAACATATTTACTCAATAGAAATTTTATCTGAATCGAACGAGCAAAATTCAATTTTTCTTGTGTACTCGAATCAACAATATTCATATTATGAATTGAAACGCTTTTTTTGTTCATTGCAGAAAATGCATCCAAATCGATATAATTTGTTCGCGATAATATTTAAGATACTTTCAATAACATATTGTTCTCGGCTGACAGTATATCTTTTTAATGAAAAACACACTTTTAATTTTATCATGTTATTAAAGTCAATAGCGTTTGGTTTGGGATCATTAATCCGATTATTTACGCCATCAATTTTACAATTGAATCAACAAAATTTCATTCAACAACATCGATGATATTGGATCAATGATTTTTTTTCTCACTGCAGGATGTCGGATTCGGGCCGAGTGTCCACCTATAGAGTAGGGATGGGGGAACCTTCGGAAGCCGCACTGCAGCCGAATAGATTACCCCATTTTGCGATACAGTCGGTTGGAAAAAATGGGGTCAAAACGACCCAGTGTGCAGTCGAAGGGTTAAGGATGTACGGAGGATATAAAAATGTCAACTTCCATTAAATCTTTCCGGTACGCTGTTCTTTATAAATTTCTAAACTATTCCAACGGATGTTCTTACAGCAGCAACAATTGGACATCAAACTAAAATAATTCGACAACGTTATTTCTATTGTCATTCTTGATTCTGTTATTTTTTTCTTTTACTGTTGTTACTGTTGTTATTAACGCGAATAATCACTGTGTATTATTCGAAAAATGTCATCATTATCGTTATTATGAAAAGTAATATTCATCTGCAAAAGAGCGCGCGCGGCTCGGACCGCAACATTCTGACCGAGAATCCAATCGTTCCAGACAACTATAGGTATCTATACACGCCAAGAGAATTGACTAACTCAGTTTCCACGTGTACGTGCATACCTGAAGCTGCGTAGAAATCGTATGGACACTTTGAATTCTGTGGCACCTGTACTATTGAATCGGAATGCACCAATGACGTATATATTGCCATAGAATAGGTGGTTACTGAGAGAAAACATTTTACGCAAATTTATATACAGGTTGCCAGAATCGTAAGAGCGATAAACTGGCTGCTGAACGTACAGGTTTCGATTTGTAAAAAAAGTTCAATATAATGTTAAAGTAGTGGAATACCGTGGAGAATGTAATAAGGGGGAAGCCCCCTCTATTGGAATCTACAATATAATGTTAACCCCCCCCCCCCCCCCGTACAGTTTCTAAGACATCGCAGATTCAGTCTCTCGATTTTATTTTCATCCGAACGTTGTGCGTTCAAACGTCATCACAAATGCGTTTCGAAAAATGGATTTTTTCAACACAGCGTAATTTATACAGTCATAAGAAAAATTATTTTCCAAAAAAATCTCAAGAAAACATTCAGTTTTGATGGAAAAACATAATATCCGATTTACACGAGTACACTGCGGCCTCTATTATCGGGACCTCCTCAGATGCAACAGCCCCCCCACTATGTGCCGAATATCGCTCAGTGTAGCGCATGGTGGGAGAAGGGCCAGGGCCTAGTGTAAGGTATGAGGCTCCAAGCATGCTAGACAATAAGACAGGGCTTTCAGGGCTACTGCCATCACCTACGTCAGTTGCGCAGAGTCGGTCTGAGTGGATGGCGCGCGACCTCTAGTTCTGCAAGTGTGACGGGGAACCGGACCCACCGCTGTGCCGATAATAAAGCTCGCAGTGTACTGAACATTTTGAAGTATAACTTCGAGTGAGCACTCCGGAAAAGTGAACCTAAAGTTGGCAGATTACGAAAATCGGAATAATGGGACCGCGGTAACGTAAATTTGACAAATCCTTTTTCTTCTCAAAGTAGTTGCAGCATCCGATGTTAAAGTTGGCGCGCTCGCTGCCCGGACACCCTGTATACGTATGTTAGTGCACGCAAATATGTGTGTGTGCGTGTGTGAAGACCGGAATGTGAGGGAAGACGCCATGTCCGAGAAAGCCTTTAAGTAACGGCCAATTATAAAGTTTCGTAAGAGCTTCACCCCAGGAGGACACGAATATATTCTAAATATTCCCGTCTATGTACAGTGACTAGCAATATATACATATACAGGGTGTACCAGAACTGAATGCGCTCCATGAAATGGGGGGTCGGGGATGAAATTCTGAGTCGATTGATGTAAGCATGTGTGGGTCTCAGATCAACCCCTGAATTATTATTAATTTTTAAAGGCGGGCGCACCTGATTGGCCCGACTTAAAAAATTAATAATAATTCAGGGGTTGATCTGAGACCCACACATGCTTATATCAATCGGCTCAGAATTTCATCCCCGACCCCCAATCCCCCATTTCAGGGAACGCATTCAGTTTTGGGACACCCTATATATATATATATATAAGAGTGAGGCCGATAGTACATAGAAGGATATATATAAAAATGATCTTTCTGTCTTCTCGTGAGAGGACGAGCTATGATTTTATACAAATCTGAAAGAGACGTTCAAATATATATGTGCATGTGTATGTCCATGCACAGACGCCCACCCACCCACACATACGCGCGATTTTTTCTTCCTCTTGCGAAGCAGAGAGCGCGGAGTTTGCAAGGTTCGACGGATGAAAACCTGTGCGTGGCGCCCTTACGTTTGTGAGGGGCCAGGGAACAGTTATTTTATAACTATATGCTGTATAATACGAGAACGCGCTCATCTTAATCCGTGAAGTGATATATATTTACGACCCGTAAATAACAGATTTAGCTCTGAATTTTGCCGCAGCTATAGGAGGCCGGGAAAAGGGACAAACAGGCCAGCGGGCCTAAAAAAAGATGTTTTTTAAAAAATGTCAAGACTCGATGATGTCTTGTTGTTCCGTCGTTTTCTTGTTTCCATTTGTTCATTCCCCGAGCCTGGAATATGCATATTTCGGGACGTGTTTGCTTCTGAGAATAAATTTGGAGATCTATTTTGCCCAATGACGATGAGACGCATTGAAAAATGCGATCGTGTATTGCTGGTCGAGTAATTTACGATCCGAATTGGACACGGTGAATGGAAATGAAGGAATGCAATGAGTCAGAAAATTAAGACCTCGATCGTCAAAATTAACCGTTCCGGGAATTCCGTTTGCCGGTAATTTGGAAAATGTTAACGTTGAAAGGGGAATAAAATAATCGCAACGACACATCTCACTGGAAAATTGTAGAGTTTTTCGTATTCCCAGCGGGGAATCCCGATCGGCATTCCTCGATATACTTTTTCGCATTGCGCTGTGCAATTAACGTGCAAATGATTTGCGTTATGGTTCTGATTCTCTTTTTGTGAACTGTCGAAGCTCGCGATATATTGAGCCTGCTCCGAGTCTTATCGCGACAAAAGAGGTGCTGAATTGCGAGCCTGGTTCGACAGATACGAATATCTCCGATCCAATTAAAGGATATGCATAATCTTTGAATTTTAAAAATCCATTTTTGGTTTGTTTTATTTTCTTATTGCGTAGAGTCTTGACTTTGATTTGGTTAAAAGATTTTGTAAAAATTACAAAAATTGACCGGGTTATGACGATTTTAGTGGAACAGGTTAGAACGTCCCGTTGCGTTATGGCTCTATAGCGCTGCGCGGTGCATTGTGTTGTTTCTAAAGGCATTGATATGGCTTAGTCCAATCAGGCTGTTTGATTGTTATACGGTGTAGGAATTGCAGATTGAAGGTACGAAAAATAATTGTGACTTTATCTCAAGCAAATAGTCCATACACCAAGGCACTTTCTGACGATTAAAGTTTTCAAACAACAATTGGAACGAAAAAATGCATTTCATAGATAGAAATTAATAAAAGGTGTTTAATTTTTTACTAGCTCTATTAGTAATGGAGATATGAGCGACGAAAATTAATCGCATCGCCTCTCACTCATCGTTTCGTCCCTTTCCCTCATCGTTCCGTCTTTTCAAAAACATGTTCCTTGCTCATATCTCCATCACTAATGGAGCTAGCGAAAATAATGAAAGATATTTTTTATTGTCAATTCAAAAAGAAAAATCTTTTATTTCAAACTTTTTTCTACTAAATGCACTCTTGTCGTCACAATCATCATTATAACAATTAAATTGTTTATAACGGAAAGAAACCATTCTAGAACAAACTAAATGTCCTATTTGTATTGCCCGTACCCGAAACCATAAAGAACCACCGAAGATATTGAGCAGACCTAAACCCTTATATGAAAATAGTATACGGAAAAAGTGGATTTAGTATCTAATCTAATCTAAATCTAATCGTCCGATTTACTTCAAATTTGGATTGGACATATGTTATAACATATTCAATCGACTGACCGGATGATTTTTTCATATGTTCGTCCGTTTGTTGATAATAAACGTTAAAAGTCGAAAATCGACCTTTTCTTTAAAAACAGTGCAATTTGTGCAACATTTAAAATTTCGAAAATGTATCCGCTCAGTCTGTAGCTTTACCATTATACCAAACGGGTATTTTTCAATTTTTGACTTTAGATGAATCTATGCGGAGGCTACATCCCCGGGATTGAATAACAATGATTACGTTGTTTATATATATTTTGCAATAAAAAAGTAAAATAAAATGTAAGTATCAATAGTCTAGAAAAGAACATAACTTCGTATCAAGAAAAACGGAATGAAAACTTTGAACGGGTTTTCCTCGAAACTACTTTTTTCGACCTTGTCCCAGCAAATACGCAAAAACTTATCAACCGATTTTCAAGTTTTTTTACATCCTTGTAATTGCAGTGCTTGAGGTTGTACGCAGCCGATTTTTTCAATTTTGATAATTACTATTTCTAAAGACTGCTTGAATAAAATAAAGAGCCTTGAAAATAGAAAAAAAAATGTCCAACCCGTTGGCATTTTGTAAAAAAAAAACAAGAAAAAGGCCACGTATAACAATAGCTACATTTGCATGGATATCGATAAATTTTTGACTTTTTATTTACAGATAACCTTTCATAAAGATATCGATGAGACAATAAAGATAATTGGTTTTGTTCCTCGACAAATCAAGGCATATATCTCGGTTAATTTTAAAAATTTTCTTCATAAAAATTGGTATAAAAGTAGATGAATATATACTTAATAAAATTAGTGCAAACCCGATCCTTTGATAATTAGTTATGACTATGAAAAAAAAACGCAATTATTGATGACAAAGCCGCAGTACGTGTGGTGGGGGGGGGGGGGGGGGGCGAAAATGGGGGAATTTGGTGTTACGTCATTTGTGTACGTCCCCGTATCTAATATCAAAAAATCATATTTCTTTGGTATATTAGATCAACCTATGATTAATGGAAGGAATTTCCGAAATAACGAATTTTAAAAAAATTGCGCGTATTGGAATTGCGTCTTGATTTTTGCGATAAGAATGGGCATGTTTGTTTATCAAATCGAAAGTATACATAGGAAAAAAAATTCTTCGATCAAATGCGATCAAACATCTCTTTATCTAGAACAAGCCCTAAGGTTTTAGATAGCCCTAGTAGTTTTGTAGATAGTTTGTACACCGACTTTGAAAACGTACTTTCGGGTGGGGATCGGAAATTCGAACGATCAATATTCAGAAGGACCGAAATTTCGAATTCAGTAATGACGAGAGTTCCAATATAGATAGATCAATCTTATGATAGTCTGTAAAATAGTTAATCGAAATTGTGAATACAAAAATTTCCAAGTTGTTTTATTACGAAAACAAATATCACATTTAACAAAATAATGAGAGATATAATATCGATTTGCCTGTATATATACACCAAACAATTCGAGACGACAAATCGTCGAATTGTAAATATTACGACAGTTTACAAGTTCGAATTCATTCAAGCGAAGGACCAAGAAGTCGATCAGTTAAAACAGCGATGGGCCAAAATGGCGAACAGTCCGGATAGCGAAAACTTGGGATCGAGCAATACTACTTGCGCTTCAGAATGAAGATGACAGATGGCGTTAGTGGTCAGACGGGTCAGGCAGCCATACCATGTTCGTCATTTCGGACCATCGATCATTTGCGTTTCTAAGATCTACACATTCGAAGTTTGTAGTCTCGGTGTATGGCTTTTCGCTATAGACGGTATTACGAATATTAGATACTTTTTTCTATGTCGAGATATGAATGTTGTAGATTCTTCGAATCTGTATGTGTATGACTCAAACGAGATAATGTTCGAGTATGACGTTCGAATAAATGAACTGTCGAATAAATAATCCTTTGGTGTAATAGTTATTCGATTTCGTCATTGGTCAGAGGATAAAAATGTTAATAATTCAACCTTCGTTATTTTGAGAATTCATAATTCTGACATTTCGAAATCTTTGTCGTTCCATATTTGGTCATTTGACATTTTGATCCCCACCCGTACTTTTAAGAAAAACCTCACCTTGAAATTTTCGGTAATTCTTTAGATAAGGGGGCGTACACGAATTACGTTACGCAAAATTTGCCAATCCCCCCTACGTAACGGGACCACAACGCTCGGCCAGACCCCCCCCCCTCCCCCCGCCTATCCCGTTACGTAACGGGTGCTTTGCCGTCGATAATTGCGATTTTTCTATAGACATAACTAATTATGAAAGGATCGGGTTTATACTCATTTTATGAAGTATATATTCATTTAGTTTTACACCAATTTTAATGACAAAATCTCAAAAATTAACCGAGATCCTTAAATAAATAGATATAATAAAAATGAGTGATAACATATAAACATACAACATAGATAACATGATAACATAGAAACATATACAAAAATAATAAATAAATATAATTTAAAAAGTGGATATATATATATATCTATCTACTTTAAATATGCCTTGATTTGACGACAAAAATTAAAAATTTCCCTTCATTGTCCCATCGATATCTTTATGGAAGGTTATCTGTAAATTATCGATATCTATACAAATGTAGCTATCGTTATGTGTAACCGTTTTTTTATTTTGGTTTTTTTTACAAAATGCCGACAGTTTGGACATTTTTTTCTATTTTCAAAACCCTTTTTCTGTATTCAAGCAGTATTTACAAATTGTAATTATCGAATGTTAAAAACACGGATACGTACAACCTTAGTCACTGCGATTACAAAAATGTTTTTGACAAAATTGAAAATCGGTTGATAAGTTTTTAAGTATTCGCTCGGACAAGGTCGAAAAAACTAGTTTCAAGAAAAAAGCGTTTAAAGTTTTCGTTCCGTGTTTCTTGATATAAAGTTATGTTTTTTTCTAGAATATTGATACTTACATTGAAGTATCTAGACGCGGGCGATATGACGGTTCTTCATCTTCATGATAGTTCACAGAATAATAAGAGCCTGTACTTTATCTATTGTAAATGATGCCACACCTGTAGTGACTGAGGGCACGAACCGATCGCGCTACCTGTTCTCACTAAAGTGACTATAACTCCTTCAATTTTCAGACTTGTGAATAAAAATGTTGCCAACATATTTTTCAATACATATACTTTCAAGAATTAATTTAAGAAAAAAATTTGACTTCAAATTTTGCTTGGGGGATGTGGGAAATCTACTGTGCAAGTTCTTGCACTGTGCAAGTTCTTACACAGTGACTGTCCCCTTAACTGACTTTGCGTATAGAAAGCTGTGAGCTGTCCACGGTAAAATCGCACGCGAGGTTTAAATTAAAAACTTGAACATGCAGAAATTTTGCTATTTCTGGTAGTTTTAAAATCGTGACGTAACTCAAACCTTGACCCCCCCCCCCCCCCCAATTGCGTTACGTAATTTGCGTAAGGCCCCTAAGTGACTTATCCGATATTTTTGCCATATTCTCATTTGTTGGCCTATAAATGATAATATTCAGTCGAGGGACGCTGACATTTTTCATTAACAAATTTGTACGAGCAAAAAACCGTTAAAAATAATTTCGATTTTTTCAAAAACCCAAACAAACCCAATATAGGCGTCGAGTTGTTCAAAAATGCCCTATTTTGTCACGTGTTTCCGCGAACTTCAAAACCCCATAACATTTATGGGGGGGGGGGGTGAATTTCAGTTTCCCCCGACAGAATATAATCATTTATAACCCAATAAATGAAAAAAGCAACAAAAAAATAGGCTTGTTTTTCGGAAAAGTCACTTATCTAAAGAATTACCAAATTTTCAAATAACATTTATAAGATGACATACTATTAAAATAAATTGGTTTTCAAAAAAGTTATTTTTTGTTTTCACAACGTAGCATAATCCATTCATGAATTTCAATTATCCGAAAAAAGAATCGATTCTTCGTGTACAATGAAAAATTGGAGTTTTTTCAAATATACACCTGTAATTCGCACCATGCCTCTCGTTTTCACACCAGATACAGATATTTTTGCACTTTTATATTGTATTTTTGGATCAGCAGCTTTAGAGGCATCAGCTTGAAAAAATCTGCCGTCATTGAGTGCGAGTCGCACGGGACATTCGTTCCAAACGATTTTTTACTTTACGATCGTGAGGAGAGGTTTTTTGACGGAGCTCGAGAAGAGGCGGCGCTTTCTCGCGGAAATGTCGTAAAAAAATTGAAACTCATCTGCTAGTCAACGTGAATGTCCTGTAGCCCAAGTTTCCGAATAATTGGAACCACTCGAAAGTGGTCAAAAAGGCCAGTCATCTTTCACGGTCAGTCCGACCGTGAAAGACGAAATATGATGCGAGGTAAGGCTATAAAATAACCGGACGGTTACTCTAAAAGAAACTATTTGCATAATTACTCAATAGCCATGTTACCCCCTTCGACGCCGTCTCCTCCCCGATTCCTACAACGATCTATACGAATCCCCTATTGTTGGAAGCAGTGTTGCAGGTCTTTTTCTGAAAGGTCGTTTATCAACGCCGTCGCTTTTTGTCCTTACAGCATCAATGGAACTAAATTGGGTTCCTTTTTGCACAGACTTGATCCTCAGGACAGAAAAAGGTCACACGGGGCTGGTCCAGGTAAGTAAATATACAAATGCACTCCAGCTGATTTCAGAAATACGAACACTGTAAATTAAAGTGTGTTATTTGTTACACGTAAGGTGTGTAATGTAAGGAATTAACAAGTGCAAATGTCACAGACAACTTAAAACAACGCAGTTATGAGTGTTACAGCAAATTCACAACAAGCAACACGTGTAATTGCAGACGGTTACACGTTTAGATATCAAATGTGTCTTAAATAATGCATGTATGTGTGTTACATTAAAGTCAAACACATTTTATGTGTATTTGTAAACAGTTGATCCGAATTAGGTATCTTAAAATTTACATGTAAATTATAAAATGCCAAACATAATCTATACAGGGTGTCCCTTATCTCTGCCACCTGAAATAACTCGGTAATTATCGACGTCATAAAAAAATGTTCCGGACAAAAGTTGTACGGTGTGAAGAGGGCCATTAAGTGCGACCAATTTTTTTTTTATTTCGGTGGAGGCGCTGGCGCACAATAAAGGTCACCTCCACTTTTTTAAACGGAATGGTACATTTTTTTCAACCATCTTGTGGAGCACCTCAAGCCGCATAAAAAATATAAGAGGGTCAAAGTCGTTAAAGATAATTTAAGGTCAGTATCGATTATACAAATCTAAATATCTCGGATCACTAGCAAATATTTTGTAATGATCCGAGATACTTAGTTTTGTATTTCATTTTAATAGGTGACCTTGAATGGCCTTGAACGACTTTGACCCCCTAATGTTTTTTATCCGGCTTGAGGTTCTCCACAAGATGGTTGAAAAAAATGTACCATTCCATTCTAAAAAGTGGCGGTGGAGGGGGCTTCATTGGATTAGCCTGGAGGGGGTAGGGATCGGTATCCCCCCCCCCCAGACACAAATTGATCCAAAATAATTAAATTCAAATAATCGATTAGTTTTATTTATTTCTAATTTTGGAAAAATTGCGTTTTTTTTTAATTGGCTCGCGAAATGCTTCGAATTATCTAGAATAAGGGAGAAAAAGTTTGGTACCTTTAAGGGGTGAGATGCAATCAAAGGGGTGAAAAAAACGAGCATTTTTTATCATTTTGTTTATTTTAGTAATCAAGGTTGTTTTATAAAAGTGGTTAAACAGACTTTTTATGTTATATTTCAACTCGACGTACAAATTTTCAAAGAAAAATATTGATTATTTATAAAAATATCGCAATCTTTGTCGGACCCCGTTCGGCATGTAGTGCTTTGCGGTGACCATCATAAAATTTTACTGGATCATTTTAAATAAAAAATAAATTTAAAAAAATGATTGGTTTAATAATAAATCTAGTCCTTAATCGAAGCTTTTTTTTTAATTAACAAAATGGCGGCTTCAGACAGATAACTTTCGATTTTCAACCAAAAAATCGCTCGTTTATTGTTGAAAAAAAATATAAATTTTCAACAAAAATGAAAATCCTTCGATTGAGGACTAATTTTTAATGCTATCAATAAGCAGACCAAATTTGTCACCGCCTTGAAAAACAGAGTTTCGAGAAAAACACGTTTAAAGTTTTTCGATGTGGATACGGTATTATTTGTTCGTAAAATGTTGAGCTCGATGGATGCAGCTAACCTTTTTTAATGTATTTTGATCCGCTGAATCCGAATATCACAATTTTTAGGCAAAAATCCGAGCATTCAATTGTTCACAGCCAATTGTTAAAACAATTTTTCGGGATGAATTATTTTTTTTTAACATTTTGGGCATTTTTAGAATAAAAGTATTCATTATAACATTTCGCTAAAGTTCGTAGTTTTTGAGTAATGAATTTTTGATAATTTTTGAAAGATTTTTCCAATTTTACACTTGATTCATGTATAGGATACTAATTTGAAAATTACTTACATCGAATCATCAATTCCTGCCCCATACAATAGGGCTTCTGCTGATGTGGAAGCTTCTAAAATATCAATTTGTTGTTGTCTTCGAAGCATTCTGCCTTCCCGGGTATTATCGTTTGTGCGTTTGTCACCGGCTACCTGCCATGGGGCCCGACGCCCCTTCACTAATTGTGGGATGTCCCGGAAACTATTCATCGGATTGGCTTGAAATTTTTAGGGAAGATTTTCGAAACATCATACTTCAAGAAAATGTTGAAAAAAAACGATTTTTTTTTAAATTCTGACTCCATCTCGACCCTTAAAACAAACGTCCGCAAGCCCGTGTGGGTCTGCAGTGGCAGTGGCTGGCCCGTGTGCGAGACGTCGACCGTTTTTCTCGAAACACAATTTTTGTCAAAACGGCACGCAGCATAACTCCAACAATTTTCATTATTTTCACTCTAAATTTTGACCACATCTTTAAAATAACATTCCGGAGAGAAATACGTACGGAACTTTCCATGAGTTAGTTATAGCATTAGTTATTACCAAATGATTGTCCTTTTTTCTGTCCGAAATTGAGTTTTTACTTTAAATACTTGCGAACTGCACAATAATTCATATTTTCAAAATCCCCTACGTGTTTCTGTGGTAATACTCATGTAAATAAATAGATCTGAAAAAATTCTCATTCAAGAGGTTGTTACTTTACAGCCTCTTTAAGATTGTTATGGGGTTAACTCAACATGTTACCACCGAGCTGAAATTTTTTCTGGACCTTGTAACCTCTTTGCTGATAATCTTGTGCAGTTTGAATACGATCCACAGTACGGTTTTTTTAGAAAAAAAAAATCGGCAACTCTACGTATTTCAACGACGAAAATCAAGCACACCAAATATTAGACTGTGCAATCATGGCAACATCATAGACGGCACAAATGTTACCTATCTTATCGGTATTCGTTAATTATGCCCGGGAACCCCAAACTACTCGGTCAGCATAATTAACAACGAATATTTTTGGTACTTATTCTCTTAATTAATAATAATTACTTAACATTAATTTGATAACTATGTTCAGAAATTATACATTTCCACACATTTCTAGGCAAAGACAAAATAACGCGGATTTTTTTTTTCTGCGTACATTATTTTTAGAACATCGGAAAATTATTAGGGTTTTTGATTTCTTCGAGCTTATAGACAGCTTTAGTACACACTTTTTCTTTCCAAAAGAATTTTTTTACTCTGACCGATATTCATTTTTGACAGCTCCTTGGGCTGATTTTGAGGTTACGAACGGGGCGCATATGTATCTAACTTCGCGACAGTTCTGCCAACGTGGGCATTATGATATACCACGATTTACGCCGTTGCCAATTTCTTTCGCGTTAATTGAGCGAGAAAAAGTTATAGAAAATAATTATAGAAAGTAATGAAAACACTTATTGTGATCACCGAATGTTCAAAAATGCATCTTTTTATAAATAGATGTAGAAAAATAGTTCGAAAACGTACGTTTAATATGGCGATTATGTGAAATCTAACAGTTAGTAACAGTTAAACGGTTCCGTGCATAAGCATAGGACGCTCCCCTCGCTCTTCACCCCCGACGGCTAAACCGCATAACAACCTTAAAAATGAAGACTTACAAACATTATTAAGAACATCAGAAAAGGGCTTAGAATAGCGTGCGACGATTCCAGTCGCACGCAAACTCGTTTAATTGCCATAAAGTTTTATCGAACCATTTTCATGAAAAACGATGCATGAACATTCACGACCGAATGAATTTATATTTCCCGTAAAGATTGCAACAATGTCAAGCGAATCAAGAATAACGATCGATAAATCAACTTCGGTGAGCCTACACGAGCGAGGGGCTGGAGAGAGAGAAAAACATAGCCGACAGACCTACTATCAAACGAAGAGCAAAAAAGAAAAAGTTCGAAGGGAGGAAAAGATCTGTTAACTGAGATTACGAACATTCAAGCTAAGAATAAAGAGGTAATAAAGAGCACCTGCATATGCAGTACCAGTCAAAAGTTTTCGATCACTTTAGATACTTTCAACATTTTCCAACACTTTTAATAATTGATAAACTACATTGAAATAACATAGTTAATTTTATAGAGCTATGTAAGATCTTCGTAAAATAAGACATAAAATGAGTTATGTTATTCTAATATAATTTTGCAATTATCCAAAGTGATCAAAAACTTTTGACCGGTAATGTTTGCATTACTAGTCCATGTAATAAATGAATTAATGAATCCCGACAACATACGGGAAGGTGAGTGTGAAGGCGTTCGACTGCGAGAACAGTCCTCATAGTAGTCTACCGTCCCCATATCCAACATTTATGTAAACCCCAATGTTCTCGACATTATTACATAACTCATCATAAAGTCATTCATGTGAGGTGAAGTCAAGTCAATTTAAAGTGAAGTCAAGCCATTTCGTTGTTCTGACCGACGATTGAAGTGAAGTCAAGTCATTTCGCTGTTCTGATAGACGATTCGTTTGAAAATGTATGCGGCCCGTCCTCAAAATAGCCAGATGCACTGAATTATTCAACATCGTGGAGATATAACAGATTCATAATAACCGTACCACATGCATACCTGTGCGTGCGTATGCGTGCGTGTGTGTAAGAAAGAGAGAACGTGTGTGTGTGGGTGTGTGTTGGGGTCCTTTAGGTTTTTTTTGTTATGTTTTAAGAGGTTTCGTGGGAAAACTGTTCCTCTGCGGCCTTACAAATTATCCCGCAGGACGACCGCTAGGTATTACATCGCGGGAGAGGCCTTAGCCATAGCTCTTCCTGCAGTATTGTCAGACGACCTTACATCCCCGATCGAGATGGTATGAGTGGTTTAGGGGTTCGTGTCGCTTATTTCATCTATGGCTGCCTGGTCTTCCGGCGTCGTCTTCTTCCTCGCGCGTTCTGCGTGTCGCAACTCCTTCATTACTGCAGCACCATAAGCCGAATCCGCTGTCCATGCGTCTGCTGAATTCAGCATCAACTCCACCAGGTTGTCCGGGGTGATGCGTGTCTCCAGCTGATCCTCGACTATTATACGGGAGGCACTGAAACGTGGGCATTGGAAGAATGCATGTTCAGCGTTCTCCTCGACTGCTACACATGCTGGGCAGTCCGGGGAATCGTCATAATTAAACTTATAGAGATAAGTCCCGAAACAGCCGTATCCTGAGATCACTTGACTGAGAGAATAGTTGAGCTCCCTATGTAGACTGTTCACCCATATATCCACCTTCGGGATTAGTCGGTGTGTCCACCTTCCGTTGGTAGAGGCATTCCACATCGTCTGCCACTGGTTGTTACTGGTTGCTCTCGCGTCCGTCCTTGCATAACTGGGGTTTCTAGCTCCCTTCTGCTGGTACATCGATCTACGCTCCTCGGCGAGCACCTCAATGGGCAGCATTCCCGCGATAACGTTGATAGCGTCCTCGGAGACAGTACTCGAAATGCACAGGCTACCCTCAAGGCTCTGACGCGATACGTTGATGCAGCCTTCCTGCGGTACTCCTGGATTTTCAGTGCATTAGCCCATATGGGTATGCCATAGGTGAGCACTGAGGTCGTCACTGATGACAGCAGTTTCCTCCTCTTCTGTCTGGGGCTACCGACATTAGGCATGAGCCGCGCCAGTGTAGTAGTCACCACAGAGGCCTTTCTCCTGATCTGCTCGGTTTGCTCTTTAAAGTTCAGCCTCGCATCGAGAATCACACCCAGATACCGAATGAACGGTTGGGATGTGATTTCGGCGTTTCCAACGCTGAGCGTCACCGTTTCCATCACCTTCTGCTGGATACGAGGAGTACTTCTGTTTTGTGGGCTGCAAGCTGCAGTTCAACAGAATACATCCATTCCTTTATCTTGGCGAAAGCTTTGCCGAAGAGTGCGGTGATTTGCTCCAGGAATTTGGCTATTTTCACTATTTTCCACTATTTTCTGTAGGTACCATGGTAAACCTAATGTTTTTAGGGCATCCATGATACACTTCCTGATCGCCGAGTTGAAAGCGTTTTTGACGTCGAGAGCGACAACTGCGCAATACTTCTTGGACCCTCTTGTCCATCGTTTCCCCGCAGTCGACTCCTGCGCCTGCTTCACCACTGTGTTAATGGCATCCAGAGTAGAGTGCTTTTTTCTGAAGCCAATCTGGCACTTGTCCGGGAAGATCCCTTCCTTAAGACACGCATTGTACGTACCCAGGAATATTGCCGGTGCCAACTTGATCGCTGCCTTGAGTGCGATGTTCGGTATCCCATCCATGCCGGAGGCTTTATTGTTGCCTACCCTGGCAATCGCCGTAAGAAGCTCTTCTTCAGTAATGGGTGGGATGTCATCGACGTCCTCCTCGAGCTGGTAGTCCTCCTCGGGTTGCTCAGGCAACAGATGTGTAACAATATTTTTCAGCAGGGCTGCGTCCACAGGCGATGGCATTGGCTGGTTTTTCAGCCGAGTCATTGCCACTTTGTACCGTCTGTCCCAGGGAGCATCTCCCACCTCACTGAGCAGTTCGCCCCAGCTTTCAGCTTTACTTTGCTTGATAGCCCTTTTAACCTTCAAACGCGCCTTTCTGTGCTGTTCTTCCAAATCAGGGAACGAGCGTTTGCCTCGAGCTCGTTGCGCTAGGTGGCGAGTTCGATGACATTCCCTTCAGAGGCCGGCAATTTGTCCGCTCCACCAGTGTACCGCCGGTCGGAAGTCGACATCACGTTTCCGTGGCATTGTGGCATCGCATGCTTCGGTGACCCTCTGCATGACCATGTCGACCTTCTCGGTTGCACTTTTCGCTGCGAGGGGGCTGGTGTCAAAAGTTTCACGAAACAAGTCCGCGTCAAACATTTTCACTTTCCAGCCCTTCTCGTTTGTCTTCGGTGCCTTCGCTGTTCTGCTGAAGTCTCCGCGAATCTCCCAGAGAATCGCTTGATGATCACTGTGAGTGTAGATATCACTGACTACCCAGTGGCACTGATTTCCTCTCGCCACACAGTAGGAGAAAAGCCCAAAAACCTGGCCAAAACCTCAAATGACCTTTGACGGGAATGAAAATTGGCTTACAGGGGTTTTCAAGGTCGCTGATTACGAATCTGAAAGCCAAATTATCGTAAACAAAATGGCCGATCCAATATGGCTGACATGAATGTTAAAAAGTTGCCAGATGTCGACAAAAATTGGTATTTACGGGTTTTCAAGGTCGCTGATTACGAATCCGCAAGCCAAATTATCGTAAAAAAAATGGCCGATCCAATATGGCCGACATGAACGTTAAAAAGTTACCAGATGTTGACAAAAATTGGTATATACGGGTTTTCAAGGTCGCTGATTACCAATCCGATATCTATTGTTTATAACTTGCAACAAAGAGCTTACAGCAAATTGTTATAAATAAAATGGCCGAGTATCCTGCTAAATAGATAAATTAATATATTTAAAAAAATCATCATAATAAAATAAACGTGAACAGTGTATTCTACGCAATTATTATTTTTATTTCCAAAATACATACGGAACGTTTCAAAAATAGAAAATTTTATTCTTAATCAAAATCGTAATCGGAGTCGGAGTCGGAGTCAGAATCATTATCCGAGTTTGTATCTATTACAACTCCCGGCACGGCTTCAATCTCGGCGCAAAATTCGTCTGCTGCAGCAGTCACTTTAGGAGCGATCAACATCGCTACAGCTTCCGGCGACAAACTCTTCAGCTTCTTCTGTGGTAGTCTTCTGACACTTGAATTGTACGGATCAGAAGTAACTAAGAGCCGATGAAAAACATCTTCCATAGTTTTAACCCTGGAACTTTTTCGCGCAAAATCTTCTCGATATCGTTTGATGTCTTTGTTTCGAGCTTCCTGAGCATCTTCGGATAATTGGCCGATTGGTAATAGAGCATGAGTTATTATCACTGGACCATGAATTAATAGTTTGTGCACCGAAGTAGGCATGGAGTACCAAGGGTATAATGCAACGGTCTTTCTTGCCGTTTCAATAGCATACTGTTCAAATCTTTCACAGTTTATCTCGTGGCCACACGATATAACTTGTAGGATTTCAAAGAATCGCCGAGCTGTGTTGCCATCATTGCTGCTGCCGTATCCAGGCTTTGGGCGATCGATATTTAGACCCAATTGCTTCTTGAATCCTTCTTGAATGGCCCTCTTGCGTTCCTGGGTAATTTTTTTTTCTTCGGCACTTCGAGCTTACCATTTTTTAATGCCGAGTTTGTAAGACACGTGTAAGCAATACTCGAAGCACCGTATCCACGCATGCAGCGTCGACAATCCGAACTTCAAATTTGTTTCATTGATTTCCCTTTGCAATACAGTGTCGATGGCATTAAAATCTTTGCTGGTTGCTCCACACAAATAACACCGTTGAGCAGATTTCGTCAATGATACAGCGTTGCAAACTTTACCATCTATCATGGTGAACAACAACTTGTACATTACGGAGATTTCTTTTCCATCTATTACACTTTCGAATGGACGAAGTGACTTTATTTGTTCTTCAACAATTTGGACTTCATTAAGTGTTGACTCTGTGTCTTCGTGTAGAAACAGTAGTCTAAGCGGTCTACAAAATCGTGGAGACGAGGGTCTGGGCTTCTTCCAAACAACTATTTCTTCCTTCGATTGTTGATCATAACACACGAGTTGTAATGGCACGACTGAAGTAAAGAATACATGCGCATCAGATTTGCTGTCATCACTGAACGTCTGCTTATATTCACTTTGCCCAGAACTTCCATCGCAACCCCACTTGCAAATCAAGTCCATTTTACGAACATTATCTGGAGTCAATCTTTGAATGAGTACATTTTGGACGAGTAAAATACGTTCAACTGTATGATCTAATAGTGCCTGTAGTTGGACTTCTGCACTACTCTCTGTAATCCTGATTGCATCACGTGGTGGATAACAACGCTTTTTTGCTTTCATCACTTTTTCGTAAGACGGATATAGCTTACAGTTATTTTCCTTCCCTAATCTTCTCATTCCCTGGTAAGTACTCTTGGAGAATTTATATTCAATCATAGCGGAAAGTGCAGCCTCTTCGGATAAAGTAATTTCATCCGTTGCTGAGTAAGCTTTACGATACTTGGAAGCTCTTAAAGGACTCGTCATTGTTACGTCCTTAATAACTTTTGCGGCGTCGGATTGTCCTGAAGAGCGAAGGCTCATCTGAGTAGCGTATGCTAACTCGACCGAGTTGAACGATGTACGAATATCTTGGGTCTTCCTTCGTTTAGATCTTTCACTGGACATTGTAAACTCAAGGGACGGGCGGCCGCCCGTATTACCCGGGCTTGTTACTACAGTGTCTGTAGGTGCGGCAAAACATACCTGCTTGCTAAGCCATTCACCGTTATTCTTGAAAAATACACAGGATTTTCTGTGAGCTTGTTGCCACCTCGTTCTCATTTGATTGATGAGTATCGAAAAAGTCTGTTTCGAGTCCTCAGGCACTACAACTGTACGTCCGGTGTCCTTGGAAATTTTTTCTACCATAAATTCGATCAAGGAAGCGAATTTATCGGATAAATGCTCGCTGATTATCAGAAATACTTCTTTCCTTGTCAGCACCAATTCTTTGTAACCGGATCCTGTAATAAAGACATAAAATTGTAGAAAATTGGTGTTAAAGGAAAAGATAAAATTTTCAATTAATACAAAAACTTGAACAATGTACATTATTTTACCAAATAAATAACCGCAATAATTGAAATAATTTTAAGAAAATTAGACAGAAAATATTGACATGGATTTGGTTAAAAGAAAGCTTTGCTTACTATATAATATATATATATTCAAATATTTTATTTCAATGTTATAACATTTCATTCATATTTAAGAAATTTTTATGTGGTTGATTTTAATATGTATATATATATATATGCATACGTATATATCATAATTAAATCACAGAAAATTTATATATATATATATATATATATACACATACATATATATTAAAATAATTTATTTCAAGCGTATAACAGCCGTCTTGTCCGTTATGATGCTACTTCACCCATTCTCAGGTAGAGGCGCAGAGGCTGCTCAATAGTGCCGCGTGCACGCTCGGCTACCGCACGATGCGAAAAAAATCATAACGGACAAGACGCACGTTTTCCGCAGGTAACTCTTGTAAATTTCGAAAGCTTATACATTAAACTAAAGGCCGAGACTAGGAGCTTTGCAAAATGTGACAAAATATATAACTTTTCGGACCGTTGAAAATATAAGTTTTCAAAATTATTCAATTTTATTTATGCCGAAGGCTATACATTTCTATCATACATTTCTACATACTTTCTTCTACATTTCAATCATTTATACATAAACTTTAGATTCAACCGATGTAAAAACATGTTCTACATACCTCCAGAAGTCGTATCCATGTTGCAGAATTGAAATTAAACCCGTCACTTTAAAGTTATGGGTTTTTGAAGTCAGCGTTATTTTCGTCTGTTCAGCGCGTGACACGTACACTCTTCACGAACACTAACTGCCAACTGACGCTGCGGCGCAGGTATACACTTAAAGGGCTTTCCCTTCCACAATAGAATGCAGTTACTAGTCCTCTACCTGAATGACTACTCAACTGACCCTATTTCGAAAATTTATTTTTTGGGGTTTTGGCCAGGTTTTTGGGCTTTTCTCCTACTGTGCGCCAGGCTACTACTCACAAAAGTGAGGTCCACTATAGAGGAGGATTCACCTTTAACAAAAGTGGGCTTTGTACCTGCAATAAATAGTACTACATCTAATAAGGGCATAGCCTCAAGCAGGACTTGGCCCTTCCAGCTCGTCACTTTACTACCCCATTCCACAGCCCACGCGTTGTAATCTCCGGCAATGGCTACCGGGAAGCGTTGTTCAGCGTCTGCGACTAAGTTGTCGAGAAAATTCTCAAACTCATCAGTCGTCAGGCTAGGCGGTGCGAAACAACTGTAGAAATGAACTCCTTTGGCTTTTATTCTCACGAAACCAGTTTCTATTCGACTCGCAAGATCCTGAAATGGAAGCTTTCCGCACGACCAAATTGCGGCCTTCCCACTTGCATCAGATTCCCAGGGTTGTGTGTCTAGATGTCTATATGGTTCCGAGAGTATCGCCAAGTCAGGCTTCAGCTCGCGCACAGACTGCATGAGCAGTTCCTGTGCGGCTTCACAATGGTTAAGGTTGAGCTGGAGTACTCTCATTTGCATCGTTTTTGGAGGGCCTGGAGAACCTGGGGAGCCCGCGTATACGCTGGGCATCGGTTGCTACCTGTGATGTGGGCTGTGGATGCCCCATCTCCCGCTTCTGCACATATGACACACTTTGCGCTTGCTGTGCATTCGGCCACTTTGTGGCCAGTATTACCGCACTTGATGCAGTCTTCAGCCCGGTCGACGCTGCTCTTGCAGTTCCGTGATAAGTGTCCAAATTCCCGGCACTTGAAACACTTTAGTGGTCTCACCACCTCTCGGATTCTGCAATTACACCAGCCGACTCGGATGGTTCCTGTACCCAGAAGTTTCCGGGCAGCAGGCACCATGAGTCGTATTCCCGCAGTCTGAGTCCTGCCATACGCTTTACGCAGAGACTTAAGAGAGTGTTCCGTGGCCGGATAGTCCGGACCCAAGACTCTGCAGGACCGCCGATATATCCTTCGTTGCGTCCTCTTCCAGGTCCTTGATCTCCAGATCAACTTCCTGGACTTACTCTGGACCGTTGCTGATTCGCCAAGAACACCTTCGAATTGGTTTCGCAATTCCGGTGCTTTGGCTGAGCTCTCCTTATTCAGAACGATCAGCAGATCTCCCGCGTTCGTTCTGCGTACCGTTTGGACGCATTGATCGGCATCCTTGAGCGCCGGATCCTTCTTTATACGACTCAAGATCTCCGTATAGCTCAAGTCACCCTTTTTGTGGATGACGAGAGCATTCGGCAGAGTTGGCCGTTCGCGAGGTTTCTGCGGCTTCTTCTGAGGCTGCTTCTGGGATATCTTGTGCGACATTTTCTTCTTTCTCGAAGTCTGCCACTTCTGCTCTGATCTCTCGCCTCCCTTATCCTTGGGTTGACCAGCCAATGGCTCCTCCAGGTGCTTCTTCTTCGGCTCCTTTCCCTCGGTCGACGTCGGTGGAACCCGCTTTCTCCTCTTCGCCTTGCTTACTCGCGTCGAGGTACCGTCCACGTCCATGACTTCATCGTTTCTCTCCTTGTTAGGGAGAGTCGATTTCGCTTGGCTTATGGTCGGCGTGGATTGCGTACCTCCAGTCGACGTTGCCGCCGGTGCCTTTGTACTCCACGTTACCAGGTCTTCTATACCTTTCCAAGTACTGGTAAGCATGGGAACCCACCGCTGAATCTCTTTGTGGAGGTTTTTCTTCTGCTGAATAAAAGAGTCTAGGCTTTCCAGCGTCTTTCAGTACCTCTCCACCAACTTCATAATCTCCTTTTGGTTTCCACCTTCCTCTTTCTTTTCTTCACTTGGAACATTGTGCGCCATGAAGACCAAGTGACCAACCTCCATGGTACTGCGGTTGTTCGATGACGACGCCCGGGAGCCCGCTTGCTCATTCCCTGGAGGCGCCGGTACTAGGGGTCCGTGCCCCTGCACCCTAATCGGTACATCCTTTATTGGACTTCCCATAGTCATTTGTTGTCGAGGTTTGTTCCCCGTGTCTGTTTGGTCCACGGGATGTATTTTAATTGCCTCCTACCCTGTATATCTATATAGACATCTCCATATCCATATCTATATCCAGATAGATATCTCTATTTGTATATCTATATCTATATAGATGTTTCTACATCTATGTCCATATTTATATAAAGGGCCTCCCCCTATTCGCCACCTGGGGACGCGTCACGTAGGGGTTTCAGACTCCCCATATGGGGGGTCCTTTAGGTGTGTGTGTGTGTGTGTGTGTGTGTGTGTGTGTGTGTGTGTGTGTGTGTGTGTGTGTGTGTGTGTGTGTGTGTGTGAGAGAGAGAGAGAGAGAGAGAGAGAGAGAGAGAGAGAGAGAGAATGTGTGTGTGTGTTTGTTGGGTTCCTTTAGGTTCGTGTGTGACAACCTATATATAAAAGTAGATTTCTGCTTCCTAAGAACAGGTCCGTGTGGGACGTCAAACCAATTTTAGCGAAATGAGAACACGACCTTCGCGATTTGTCCACGTTTTCCGTGCAATGAACTCAACACCGTCCACGTGTTCAAGACAAAGACAGCGCGACAGGAAGGAAAATCTTTTCAATGATCGGTAGGTATTTATTGCCACATTGGTACGATTATTCGCTTGAATTTGTATACGATTGTGTTAATTACAGATCAAACATGTGTCCACTATACCTACCCGATACTCGATTTTTAATCCCGCTGTTACGAGCCAAGTAAGGACACTTACAAGTGTCGTAAAAAACTCCTACGGTGTTGAAACATGGAAAAAGTAGGAAACAATTATAACCGGTGAATTTATAAAAACTCACAGCTTGATTATGAAGATTTATAGATTGAAAAAGTAATCACTTTGCCTGAATAAATCAGTGATGGCTATGTTAGGTTGCATTAAGAATTATTTGTTCCATCGAATTAACGAATACTCGGAATAATCAAATATTTTAGCGTTCCGTCTTAATATTTTGAGTAATTTTTTCTGTGTAAAGTGTTGCTGAGAAATGTAAAACCGAATTTTATTGGTAATTATTATGTAAGGCTTTTAAGTATTTTAAGTATTTTTTAAGTATTGTTGGCTAGAAAAATGAAGAAAAAAAATCGTTTTGTTATTAATGTATTTTATTATTCAACAGGCCTTTCTGTATACGTCTGCGAAAACCATTTTATGATACTCATAAAATTAGCCGTGCTATAGAATTTATAAGGAATACGTTAGGGAAGCGCGGTTGAGACGCAGCAATTTTAATCGCTTTTCTCTCGAAACTATGCTTTTCAACTCGACAACCACGATATTTCGGTAACCAATTGGCCGATTGAGCTCAGATTTGGCATACACTTACAGTAGACTGTTTTTCAAAGTTGGTAGCAGAATAGAGTCGATTTTTTAAATATATACAGGGTGTTAGGAAGTTCGATGCAAAGCCTTAAGGGGGTGATAGATCACCTCGTTAGGAACATATCTAACCAAGGTTACTTTAGTCCAAAGTCTAAAGATTTCGAGTTATCATGGTAAGTATGATTTTTGGAAAATTTCACAAAATTAGGTACTAACTCGTTTACCTCTTATGTTAATGCTATTTTTTTAAATAGCATTAACATAAGAGGTATTTTTATTTTTTGACAAGTTTTTAATTATTCAACACGTCCCATTTAGTTAGATGCGTGGATACAAATGATTGTATTGGTTTTTGTCTATAGAATACACATTAAGCTAAGACGCAAATAAGTTTGTAGTTACCAATCATTGTTTGTTTGAACAGTTTGAACGAGTTAGTACCTAGTTTTAGGAAATTTTCCAAAAATTATTCTTACCATGATAACTCGAATTCCTTAGACTTTGGACTAAGATAACCTAGGTTAGATACATTTCTAGCGAGCTGACCTATCACCCCCTTAAGGCTTTGCATCGGCCTTCCTAACACCCTGTATATAACTCGTAAAATGGTCGGAAATATAGGGAAAACTGATAATCAAAGTCTAGCATGCTGCTATTTGTAATTTTTTTGTTGAATCTGGTACCAAACACCATAACACTCATACAGATTAGGAATATGTTTAGTTTTTTTTTAATTCATACAACGTCCGCAACACTGGTCGCCAATTGAGCACGTTTTGCGCACCGTTTTAAACAAACATACATGATAATATTGTTTTTTTTTTGTAATTGCATATGTTCTCAAAGGATCAATAAACATGTGTATTTATTTTTTTTTTTAATTTCATCCTAAAAATCACATCTAAAAGTGCGCTCTAGACAACAAAAATGCTCTAAGGGGTCTTCCCACTTTAGACGCTAAAAAAGGCTATTTTCATGATTTTTTTTGATAGGTTTATATTATAGATAATTATATAAATGTTGTTACACTTAATAAATATACTTTCGAAATATGTTAAAAAATTTTTTTTTATTTAAGTCACTATTTATATACGAAAATTGTAGTTAAAAAAACCTCCCCAAAAAATGTAGGTCTACGCTGTTAATGAAAACTCGGAGATGGATCATCCGAAACGAAAAAACAACGGTTTTAGATACAGTATGTTAATGGCTATAGCGCATATCGTACGATTTTTTATGTATGCAAAAATAACAAAATAGCGGACATTTTTCGAAAAAAGAAGTTTAAACATGTTTTTATTCACCGTTTTTTTACAAAAAAAAATAGTACATATCAAAAAAAAATGTAATCCTTGAAATGCGCCATAGCTATAGTTATTAGCTATAAAAACGTTGTTTTAAGAAAAACGTGTTTAAAGTTTGTTCGGGTTACATAAATACATACATTTTTTTCAATGTACTTCGAAAGTGTATTTATCAAGTGTAACAACTTTTATATTAATATCTATAGTATAAACCCATGGAAAAATTCATGAAAATAGCCGTTTTAGCGTCTAAAGTGCGAAGAACCCCTCATCTGTTCAATGGAACGTAATACTTTAAATAAACAGGAGAGATTGACATTCGTTTTCGTTATTCCTGGTACATTCTGAAATAATTGCTGGTAGTCTTTGACGAGTCAAAGAAGTATACTCAGCAAATATTTTTTGTATGCATCGACGGAGACCATCTTCGACGCGTTTTTTGAGTACATGAAATTAAACATGACGCTAGATATAATTTAAAAAATTATAATATGCGTTTCTCTTCAATTTTCTATTTGAAATGTTGAATGTGTTTTTTTCTATCTTTACTTTGCCTTGTATTATGGTGATCCGCTGCGATCAATTACCCAGGCAGTAAATGATTCACTATGAGGGACATGCAGTGAATTCCCTCGTCGAGGATTTGTAGGTTCATAATGATAAAAGAAAATGGTTCCTTACTTGCCGCCGAATTAGTTTGTAGCGAACGATGTACGCACACAATAAAATGTGAATCGGCAATTGGACTTTTTCATTCATGATTCCTCGAGACTGGACTGACACAGCCTGCCTCTCTCGACCCTTCCCTCTCTCTCTTTTCCCATACGGACTCTTTATTGTAACCTCCTTTCAATATTATGCGTTTTAACTTTATTTTTCGCGAAAAAAAGGAAAGAAGAAAAAATGGCCGTACTGCAAAGACGCCGAATCGATTTATAATGAACAATGCCCACGTACAATCAAATGTTAACCGCCAATTGGACTTTTTTCAACCGCGCTTGGAATTAAGATTCAATTCTCCCCTTTTTACAACCAAATGCTCGAAACTCGCGATACCATCAACTTAGGTGGGTAAGAAATTGCATTTACCAAAAATATTTTTAAACGATAGTATCACCTTTTAGCTATATTCCCTGAAAATTTCATTGACATAATCCTAAAATTAAACGAGGTAGAGCTTCCAACGGTGGGCCGGGCGAGGGGTAGCAGAACAAAACTTTAAGGCGGGATATATATTTATAACGATCGAAAAATCGATTTTTTTTTCTTTAAACGATAGAACTATATATGTAGAATATTTTCCTAAATTTCAAAGCGAAGTTCGAAAAACTTCACACGTTGCAGCCCGCCAACGCTGAGCCTCACCGCTCGCATTCGGAGCGGGCGTGAACTTCAAACGCGTTTTTCTGAAAACTACATTATCGAAATTGGCGTACAGGATTACTTAAAAACTATAAAGCCAATTGAGTTGAAAGTCCGTAGATATATTGATAATATTGGTACCTTCTACTTGACGAGAATTGTTTTTGAAAAATTGGAAAAAACTACTTTTTTAATCCACATTTTACAGAAATGTTGCGTGAAATGTTGATTTTTTTTTTGTAAAAGCGTGCCATTTTCTTAAATTTGCATTTTCTTCATTTTAATTACCGTCACATAGAAACTATACATGTTCTAACTGAAAAAACGTTTGAACTTTTTTGCAAATCAAAGTCTACGGGAAGCTAAACTGCACGCCGATTCGCAACTCCCGCGGCGACCTTGCTGTAACACTCTGCAAAAGCTCCATCATTTTGATGATGAATTACTTTAAAAAATTGTTTTATATACTTAAATATACTATTAAAGTATACCTAAGGTTTGATAATTGTAGAATAATTATATCTTAGTTTAAAAGATCTCTCAATGTTGCTTATTTTTTTCCTGTCTAAATGTAACATCCCGCCTTAAACGCGGTTTTCTCGAAACACTGTTTTCGAAGTCGGTGGACATGATATCTCGAGAACCACCTGATGGATTGTTTCCAAATTTATAGGAGATCCGATGAGAAACATTTAAAGGTCGTTGACGACCTCACAATAAAAAAAGCCATCTTCATTTCTCAATCGTTACGTAACAATGACGATTTTTTTCATAGATTTTCTATGCTCGTGTTTTAATTCGTAGCCAAGTTGTTAAAAAAATTATTTGAATAATCGACAATCGTCAACGACTCGTATTTATTGTTAACTTAAATAACCCGTTTGGTTTTTAGATTTCGAATGGACCGTTTAAGCTGGAGAGTGTCTACCGCCAAACGTCGCGAAAAACATTTCATCATCTGCAGGCGACCATGTTTTTGTGGTTCTGTATTTTTTCTTGTTTTTTAAGGCTCTCAATATATGTACATTTGTGTTGAAAAATAATCTCCTCTAGGTAGATGCAGCCCCTTCATTGAAAAATACGATATTTCGAATGAATAAAAGCTCCCTGTCGCCATATTGAAAAAAAAGCTTGACGTCGAGCTATGAAGAATCCAAAAAAAATATTTACAATCCTCGATATATGTTTTATCGGTCTCTCGGGTACGCCCCGAACAAATCGATGTCACGAAACTTAGCCGAAATTTCATCCCCAATCAAGTAGTACAAAGTCACTTGTTAAGAATGACTCCCACAATCAGCATTAGAAAAAATCGTGACGTTTGCAATTGCCGTCAATTTCTTGCGCTATCGATATTTCAGATTTTAGTGTCATCGACCAATTACCGAGAGCTCGCAAATTGTCATTATCAATACGATCTTTTTTTTTCTCGCAGTATAACTGATAGCCGTTCGATAATTATGCAGGTAGACTGAAAAGTGGAGATTCGAATGGAGAAAAGGGAAATGATACACGGTCAGCCAAAGCTGTTGGGAATTACGGTGCAAGAAATAGTGACGGAAGAAGAGATAAAAGAGAGACTGAAAAAGAGACCGAGAAAGAAAAGGAGAAGGAGAGGGAAAAGAA
>CALYCA010000093.1:0-31016 GCA_944452715.1 Ophion slaviceki | reverse complement strand
GGACACACGGAAAAGTGTTTTTTTTTCTCTCTTTTCTTTACCTCGTATCCGGAAAAGAAAAGGGGTTTCCGAGGTTGTGACGAACGGGCGTTGAGGGTCGAGGCAGGTAATTCGTGTACAAGCACGGAAAGGGATCGAGGATTCACCCTTTCTCCTCTTCTTCTTCTGCGTCACGCAGTCTCGTTGTCGGACAAAAGCGTGTGCTCCAGATATCCCCATTATGTTACATTCCACGGCGTAGGTATGTATAGCTCGGGAATATTTTTCCTCGGCGGAACGTACAATGGTAAAAGCCTATGCGAAACGGCCCTTTGTCATGGATACCTGTTCGCCCCCCCCCCCCCCATTTTTCCGGATTCTTCGCCCTGTAGGTATGGACCGCGATTGGATCCATGGGGATATACAATATCGCGCTTATACATGTATCGGCATCGTGTACACAAGCACGGAAAACCGAGTGGTCACGACGGCGTTAGAAGCACTAGGACCCATTCAGAAGTGACAATGACAGCCTAATAATTTAACTGGTTCAGATCTTTCGCGCTCTCTCGAGAAATCCTTTCTATGCGAAATGGATAGCACCATAGCATATATATATATATAGATTTAGTATAACGGCGAGAAAAACTTAGCAATTTCCAGCCTCGGTCACAGGCGTCAGGAATTCCTATGATTTATGGACAGGACGAAAATGATGAACCTCCGGGAAGAGGTCTCCCTGGTCAATGCCGTATTCGTTACGGAGTCTTGGCAGTCCGGAGCAGACTGGCCGCAAATATTACCTCACCGTAATTTTGCGCGTCCAGTAACCCGAGGCTAATCTTTGGCTGATCTCTTACCCTCGTCGGACTCACTTTGCCGTGATCCAATATTGGTCGAGGTGAAACGGTATCATCGATGTGGAGACCTATCGCCCTGAGATCGAGGCGGACAAGTCACCTTCGCGTTGGAGGGATGTGTGGGTGTATACACATCGTTTACATTGCCACCCTTTTGTCTTGTGATTTCGCGTCGGCTCGCTCGATTGCGTCTCGAAATTGTACGGGAAGAAGGCCTGGCAGACGAGAACAGGAGGCGAAAAAGTTCGAGGATGGGACGAAATGAGCGGGGGCGTGGAGGATTTGGCAGAATTTTGACGAGCGAGGCTCGATCGAGAGTTTTTTGAGATGGAAATTGAAAGTCAGAAAATCACTTTTTTCATAATCGATCCCTTTTGGGAGCATGTCATGTTTTCTGAAAATTTCAAGGTGATCGAATCAAAATTGACAGATCTATAGGATGGTACGTTGACGCCCGTCGAAACGCTCGGAGCGTCGTCCGAAACTTCACATTTTTCTTCGAAAGTTCGTTTTCGAAATCGGTGCGCAATATATCTCAAAAAGTACTGGATCGATCTTTCTGAAATTTTTAGGACTTTTGCTAGATGTAAAAATATAGTATTTGATCGAAGGATTTTTTTTCCGATGTATATTTTGGGGCCGTCCATATATTACGTCATCGATTTTTGCTGATTTTTAAACCCCCCCCCCCCCCCAAACTATCTTATCCTTCCTATCGTCATACTCCAATTATCGTTACCGTTATCCAACGACCAGCTCCCCCTATTTTAAGATGACGTAATTTATGGACGGCCCCTTTCCATTTGATGAACGGAAAATTCCCATTTTTTCGCAACATTCGACTCTCACTTTGAACACGCGCCATTTTCTTTCATATTTCGGAAGTTCCTTCGATTAATCACAGGATAAACTAATATACTAACGAGATTCGTTTAAATTTTCAATATTTAATATCCTGGTTCAGATTGCCCACCGCAAAAGACGTTTTCGAGAGGTGCTTCGCGGACATCGGATGTAAATCGATGATCATTAAATCAGTTTACACAAAAAATGTACGGAGTTCTTTAGATGATACTTGTTCGAATACCTAATTTTTTTAGAAATTCATCATCGCGATTTTCTATTTAAAAAATCCCAAAACGAGTTATTTTCGACTGTTACAACTAGGCATTACCCATTAAGGGGTTACCCCCACTTGCGATTTTGAAAAAATCGATTTTTTTTTATTGCATTTTTTTTGAAGTATAAGTATCCGGGCCCATACTTCTGTATGGGCCCGGAATAGAAGACTCTATGTAAGTTTACAAAAAAAAATATTTTCTTCGCGTAAACTGAAATTGAAACTTTAAACGCGTTTTTCTCAAGATGGCATTTCTGAAGTCGGTGACCTAGATTACTCGAACACTAAGAAACCGATCTTCTTGAAATTTTGCAGGCTTATTTAATACATAAAAATGTAGTCTTTAATCGTTCGATTTTTTTTTTCGAAAAAAAAATGGCCGTTTTATAGCCAAAAAACGGCCGTTTTTTTTCGTTAAAATCGAACCATTAACTTTGACTGTCCCCCATTTTGTGAAAAATGAATATTTTTTAAAATCCTTCGATTAAAGACTAGTTTATACTTATATTTGACTAAATCCATCCGCATTTTTTTTTCAGATGATCCACTTCGCCGCAATGTTGGTCACCGCAAACCGTGTATATAAAAACATTATTTCATTGACGGCCATTTGCCACTAAACAATGTAATATTTTTCAATAAAAAAATTACTGAAAGTTCTTCAAGATGTGTTCTTTAAGATAGTATATTGATCGATTAAAAAAGTTTTGTAGTTTTCTTTTAAAAAATTCATGAACAAGGTTTTTCTTTGCGCTACAAGTGGGGGTAACGCCTTAAGGCCTTAGGCCACAGTAACGGGTATAAAATCATGTGCGAATTTAACAATTTTTCTTCGTATGAAAAAGTGATTCACTCATAAAATTAATTACGCATCTATTTAGTACGAATAACAAGCTGTTAGGGTTTTTTTTCGATGTACAAAATAGCCGACTACTCGAAACTTCTCGAAACAGGTTTTTTCCAATTGGCGTGACAAATAACTTCAACAAATTTCACTCGATTTACTTCAAATTTAAAAGTTATGTTCTTAATTGCATTTCGCAGAGAAGTACGCACGGAATTTCTGATTAATCGAAAACTTTTCATTTTATGAGCAGTTTATGAGCAGTTGTAATGAAATTTTTCACTAAAAATTCATTTCTCAAGTTCAAATACCTACAACTTTTGAATAAAACAATATTTTTTAAATTCCGTACGTACTTCTCTAGGTATTCTAATGTAGATTGACGAGAATTTTTGTTTTTCGTTCTAGGTAAAAAATTGTGGATGCTAAATGTCACGCCGCGGAGCGCCTGAAAAAAAGATAACAAAAGAAAATATTAGTTGTCGGCCATTTTTTACATCGAAAAAAAAATATATATTTTTTCTAACAGCTTGATATTCATACTAAATAGATGATCAATTAATTTGATGAGTAAATCACTTTTTTATACAAAAAAAATTCTTAAGGTAGTTCCTCTGCGAAAATCTCAACCAAAAGTTTACATACCATGTTCATATTTAAAAGATTGATACTTGGTTTAATTAGTAATAAATAAAATTAAAAACTACGCAATATTGACTCGGTACTAGTAGATAATACGATGGATATCATTTATTGCCGTAAAATATATTTTATATTGTGTTTTTGATCTACAATTGCCAGTAAACTTTTTGCCGGGACTGTCCAGGCTTTGCCCAATTGTTTTTTTTCCAGGCTTTGCCAGGCTTTGCACCAAAATTGTGAGGGCTTTTCATGGTTATATCTTGGAAACTAGATGGTGAATCATTCTCATTTTTTTTCACAATATTCGTGATATCTTACTCTAGCTTATCCTCGTTTTTTATCCATTTCTTAATTTTAGTTTTCACGGTAAAATTAATGATGGTCTGTTTGCCAATCATAACGCATTTGTTGCGTGTAAACCAAGCCAACTTTAAGTGTAAATATCTCAGGTTTGGGGTGGTCAAACTTATTCAAATTGCACAGATGTTTGGATAATGTATTGAATAACATATATGTCAAATTTCAACCATTTCTTAATTCAACTCTTCTGTGGAGGTACTACCTTAAATTCGCACATGATTTTGTACCCGTTACTGTGGCCCAAGGCCTTAATGAAATCCTGGTCAAGTAGGCTCGCAATTTTCGCAAGATGAGATGAAAAAGTGAAGAACATCTCGTGAGTTTCCCTTGGGTGGTGGAAGTTCCATGGAGATGTTTCCGTTGTGCGAGGGCTGTTGTGACAAATTCCCCAACTCCATATATGGTGATACTGGAAGTAAGGACTGCACTAAACTACCCTACATAGTTCTGTGGGCCTTGGAAGATCACGAAGGGTGGCCACACGAGCGTGGCCAAGGTCGGGACTGATAAACGAAGTAAGAGAGCGAGAGAGAGAGAGAGAGAGAGAGAGAGAGAGAGAGAGAGAGAGAGAGAGAGAGAGAGAGAGAGAAACGTTGCCCTGACAACCGTGACCCTTTCTCAAATGTACAAATCCTCTTTCTCTTTGAACGACGTTGCAGCCTTGAACGGGCTGCCATGCTCATGGCAATTGCGCCTTCGAGAGATCCAATATAGGGATCCCTCGTGCCCGAGACTCCCAAAAAGCCTTGGGAACATCGGGGCGATTAGTCAACCGAGGGAAACGACTTCCTTCCCCGTTTTTTCTCCTCTCCTCCCGCGCCGAACCTCGATTTATCGGGAAAACACAGTCGTCCCCATAAAGAGAATCGATGCGTCAGAATGGACGAAGTTTGACCCTCTCGTTATTCGCTCTCGATTCGGTACGTATAATTGAGCCGTAAGTTTGTCTTATTGAGCGGAGATAATCCGAGCGATGAGTCAATCTTGAGGTGATCGATGGAGGAGCCAGCCTCGATCCAGAGGATACGGAGAAACGAGGCTGGTCAGCCCAATGAGCTTTGGTCAACCGAGCAAGTAAACAGGAAATGTTGAACTGCCGATCGAAGCAATACGGAAGCTCCAGCCTAAATCGTGTCGATGTTTGGATTTCCTCATTTTCATTATTCAACAAAATCTTTTTCGCGTATCTCGATCATCCCTTTCTACACGAGCAATTCAAAAAATTGTTGTGGGCCCTTCGTCGCTAAGATATGCCAAAAGAATTTCGAGCAATTGAAAAAGAATCATTTTCGTTGCATTCCAACGATGCAAACTTCAATCTCATTTGCCTGAACGATACAGCTATCACTATGAGTAGTTGTCATCATTGATGACAATTGATAATCAATTGAAGCTGTGATCCAATTTTTACCGACCAACGCAACTGAAAATCGGAACATTCAGCCACCTGCGCAGATTTTTCAGTTTCCCTGTGCCCTTGTGCCAATTTGATGCAGCAGTGCATCAGGAGTAGATGCGGGCAACACTCTTGGCTGTCTCCCAGGTACAGGTAACGGTGCAGTGATAAGTAACGGATAAAAGCGATGGAATCGTAAGAAGTAAGTGCATACCGAGTAACATCGGGAATAATAAATATAAATAAATAGTTTGCAACACCGATCGATCGAAATTCCACGGCTAAAGTATTCCAGACGATGTCAAGCTCGAATTGTGTCCAATCCCATAACCAACATGCGCGGCACAATCATAAAGTTCCTTCCAGCCGTGCTTCCCTATTTCCCTCGTTTTTTTGCTCGTTCACCCTCGGGGAGTGATAACGAGAGGAAGCAGAAACGCCAAAGAGCACGGGACACATCGAAAGTGTTCACGCTCCGTTCGTCACAATTATATCCCAGGTATATAGTTACTTTCAGTATTCCAGAGGTTAAATTAAATGTTGTCTCCGCGTTGTGGTGGTCTTTGCCTTTAGCCCTGAGCGTCCTCACACAAGCCTGCCCACACGCACAAAAGTTTGTCCCTCTTTTCCTCTCTTTCTCCCTTCCTCGCCCTTTCCCCACTCTTTCCATCGCTGTCGCCCAGCAGGCTGCCGTCCTTAATTTCCACCCTCCTTTGCCGGTCCTTGTTCCGCGTTCTCCGTCGTCCTCGACTGCCTCGGTAGGGCGATCCATCTCTCTTTTTTCTCGCTTCTCTCGCACCGCTCGACCCTCGAGGCCTCGGCGAGGGGGTTGCTCGAGACGCGTTTTCCGGGGTCGTTTCCATCCCCGGGTTAACCTTCGGGCACAGGAGTTCCGCGTGCCTCACTTCCGCGATTCAATAATGCCCCTTCAAGGTCGATGTTCTCACACACAGAATCCCCGTTCGCTGAGGCAGCGACGCTTGGCGGGGTGACCGAGAGGCCGGAGAAAAAGGCGAAAGTAGAAAGGCGGGGGTGAAGAAAACGAGAAGATACCCGCGGATATTTGGCACATCGAGATGGATATACGCTTCGACGCGCCCAACTACTTTTGCCCTGTACGATCACCTACACCCTACCTTATCCCTGAATTCTTCAAATCCCGGAGATTTTCGCGTCCCTTCTTTTCTCATTCGGGAGAAGTGGATTAACATACAATAGTATGTCTCCAGATACTGAAAACTATCGTTTGTACTGAAAATATGATATGGGCTGGCTACAGCTGTCATTGGGGGATGCCAACAAATGACTCATTGAAAAATGACTCATTGATACAAAGTTACGTTATTTTTAGAATTAGTTTCTTCATCGAACCAACGTATTTCGTCGATCACCTGTGAATGAACTTCTTGAAGTTGAAGTTTCCTTATCACGGTATTTTTTTGTGCGGTTGAAGTTTGCATCGTTTGAATGCAACGAAAATTCTTTTTAATATTCTTATTTTCATTGTTATGGAAATTTGTATTTTAGTTTTAGTTCGTATATGGCTAAATGAGAATCCAAAAAATGTTTGCGTGATTTCCCCAGTCAAAATGTACTCGAGGAAATTTGCGGGATGAGAAATATGATTTTTGTTGCCTTTCAACGATGCAAGCTTCAACGACATTATTTTTTTCTCTGTCTCTGTAATGTGTCTAAATTCTGATAAATTGAAAGCGTTTTCCGGCTTGAATTTGTTGATAACGAGCAGAGAGCGAACCGTCAAAGTTTCGTTCAATGAAAAATACGGTGTTTTCATGATATTGAAGTTTGCATCGTTGGAATGCAGCGAAAGTCCAATAGCCTAATCGTTTGTGGCAAATTTTGGCTACGAAAAATACTGATTTTTTTTAATCCTGTAAGAAGCCCAAACTCGCTGGATAAGATGTGGTGTTGAAGAACCTGAGGAAAAGAATTTTAAAAACAGTTCCATTCCTACGTTACCAACGTCAACATCGTTAGTCTTCCCACTTTCATAATAACCACTTTTGTTTTCCAATGGTGGAAAACCCTGCTTCAAGAACGTTCCAACTCGAATGACCAATGATCGTCAACATACGAATTCCAATCAGGGGCTAGTAAATGTACTATTCCAATGCTGTTGAAGTTTGCATCGTTGGTTCGCAGCCAAAACTCTCTCTGATTTTGTGACTCGTTCTTTTTCATCAATAATTAAAATGTTCTTTTTCATATTTAGACTGCAGATCTGCTATTAGGATCCTCAAAAATGTTTTGCTGCATTAGCAGTCGAAAACAAACTCCAAAGGCCCCGAAAAAAATGATTTCCAATGCATTCCATGCAAACTTCAACACCGTCTATTTCATCGTGTCGTCCAGTATGCCAACAGTCTTCAGTCCTAGTCCAGTAGCGAAGAGCAGCGTTGGGTCTATCTTGAGGACGGAATAAGGAAGCCGACGTGGCATATTTTGCCTCGCTTTCGCGTCTGTCATTAGCAAGCGCCGCGAGAACCTTCCGGGAGCCCTTGGATACGCTGGCGAATGCAGAACCGCGTTGCCCTTGTCCGCGACTCTCGGCAAAAGGGCTCGCCGGCCGCGGAGGTTTCAGCGCCGTTCTCGAGTGGGGTGAACACAAGGCGAAGAAAGATGGAGATGAAGAAGGAAGGAAGAAGAAAAAGAAAGCTGAAGAGGATGCACGAGAAGAAAGATAGAGCCATAGGGTCTGTGACCGAGGAGGATCAACGCACGCTACGGACCTTGAGAGACTCGAGGCACGAGTACCAGCAGCCCACTATATATTCCTCTGCCCCGTCTTCGTTGTCCTCCACTTTCTTCTTATCCTCGCATCCTCCTCTTCATCCTCTTCTTCGCTGTCTCTTGCCCCGTCGTTTTATCTCGCGCACCCGAGAAAAAAAACGTTCTCGTCGCTTGGTATTTCCCTTCCGAATGATCAACCAATCGGACAAATCGCGCTCGGCTAAATTATTTAATGAATTATTCATCGTTCGGTCTTCCACGTGCGCGCTACTTCGAGCGACTGTATAAACTCGGGGCAACACGCGATTCTTCCTCGTGGAGGGAAGCGACCGAGGAGATTAATGACAGGCGGTTCGAACGGCCCTTTTCCGTCCTTATCGCCTTCCAATTTCGAATATCCATAGATCGGACGCAATTTCATCTCAACACATCGCGATAAATGACTCCATCGCCGGATAATTACTTGCCAGCGATGTGAAGAATTAGTAATACGATCTTTTTGATCCAACGATCCTTGCCACTTATTTTTGGCGATACTATTTATTTTTTGCCTTCATTTCCAATGGTCTTTCGTAGATAAAGTCGCAAATGCCCCAGTGGTCATTTGCGACTTTATCTGCTTCACTTCTTATTCTTCATTCGTCACTTCCGAGCGTTGTCTACAGCCGGTCTTTCCAGATGCTCTTCTGTATCGCATTTGCACAAGGGCACAGGGAAACTGAGGAAAACCTCTGCTCATGCAGGCACAGATTTACTGAGTTCAGTTACGTTACAGGAAACTAAGTCATGAGCAATCGCTCATCCAAGTATTCCTAGCCGAGCGGTCACCCATCCAAGTACTGACTGCTTAAGGGGCTATACCCATGTGACACTTTTAAAAAATCGATTTTTTTCGCCTTTTTCGACAGTTGATACTTTCAAGAATATCATTATCATTTATATCATTTATATCAATATCATTTTGTCTTGCAAAAATCGATAGTTAAATATTTAAACGCGTTTTTCTCGAAATGAGATTTTTCAAATTTGCTGACATTGTAACTCAAAGAGCAATTATCCGATTGACTTGAAATTTGAACTGAGTACTCTTGAATACATTTACTCTACAATGACGTAGGAAATTTTTGATTGGATGAAAATTGACGACTTGGCATTGAAAAAAAATCGACCATTTTATAGGCAAGAAAACAGACTTTATTTTTGTAACTACGCCATTTTGTTAGATTTTGATATTTTTCGAAAATCCTACGTCATTGTACAGGAAATACCTTCCAGATTAACGATATTTTTTCCTTTTTTCGGTTTCAGCTACTCAATCGGCCGAAATCATGTCAGCGGTGGAGGAACTTTTTTTGGCGTCTCCGAAGGCAGCGCATAAGTCGCTTGGATCTCAATATTTTTCTATGAAAAAACTATATAATATAGCTCCAATATAGCCAAATATATTCTTAATATTGAGAAACATTTAATTGAGTACTTTTCTCCCAAAAAATTCCCGAAAATCACTCAAATTTTCAGCGTATAGGGGCTGGTATAGCCCCTTAACCCTCGCAATTATTGATCGTCAGCCTCCTCCTCACTGATATCTTTATACACTCACTAACATTACAAACGAAAATGATTGTTTAGCCATTTCCGACTTTCCCGAGGAAAGAATCTCACTCCCCTGACGTGTACCATGTGCCAATTTTTGTTGTCGAATCGTGAAGAATCATCCGCTCTGGCAAGCCCAACGTGTGCCAGCATCCATTGAAAATTATACCTGAGCGCGAGTGCGGGGGAGGTTGCATCACGACAGCTGCATCCAGCTGCAACAGGTCAACCCCTTTCGTCACCGAGTGCACCGGCCCCGGTGCACTCGTGACACGAGCGAGCATATGGATAGTTACATCCGTACTATTATGCCACACACACACACACACACACACATGCTCAGAAAGTGTCTGCTTTTCCGTAAAAATCGTAACCAGCTGCTGTTTACGCAAAAATCCCCTTTTGCCCCTAATGTTAGATTTGCCGATTCGACAGATGCATCGCTACTATTCGGATAGAAGAATAGGACGTGCGTTTCGTAATCCTTTGAACCCTCTCTATATGCGTAGGCTGACTTTCAATCCTGGCCATTACGGCATGCTCACCGGATACTCCGCATAATGAAAACGGTCGCCAGACCCAAACTGCAAGATGTATTTGCATCTGTTGAACATCTGAACATCGCGATGTCAACAAAGGTAATGTGGTCGTCCAATTTTAGGAACACTGATCGCTTGCGATGAATCGACCAAGCGTAAAGTGAAAATGAAAATGATTTTCGAGAAATGCAGAAATGGTTGTCGCGGAAGGTCATCAAAGATTTGTCTTGGCGGGAGCTAGGGTGTCTGCGGCTGATCCAGGCACGACGATCTAGCAACTTGGAAAGCCTAAATAAATCCAAGATAAGTCTCACTATTCCGCAACACCAAAGCCGGCTCGCGTCCAGCTTTCGACACCGGGAGCTTCGGGAGAAAGTTTCGACTCAGCGGTGCTGCGATGAGACCGAAACTAATCGGAGAGGCTCAGCTTGCCTCCATCTTCGTAACAGCGATTTAACATTTCGAGGTATATAGCGAAACCGTGGAGCCTCCGCAGTTTCCTAAATATTGGCGAAAACTCCAGGGGGCCGAGCTAAAGGTGAAAAAGTCTCGAAGCCGCGGGGCGACGGCGTGCACAACCGCAGAAAAGGCACCTGTTGTTCGCACCGTACATTAGGAAAGTTGGCCAGGACCACCCTTGACTTTTCAGCCGCAAGACATTTGCGTGAAAGTTACGATCCATATACTGTGTTTCAAAGATCTTTCGTTGAAATGGAAGAGGCTCGTTTTAATGGGTTATGCCTAGTTGTAACAGTCGAAAACAGCTTAATTTTAGGGTTTTTTTTAATAGAAAATTGTGATGGTAAAGTTCTACAAAAATTAGGAGTTTGAAAGAGTATCATCTGAAGAACAATCTGTAACGTTTTTGTGTAAAAATATTGAATTATTATCGATTTACAGCCGATGTCCGGGAAGCACCTCTGGAAAATGAGTTTGCGGTGAGCAATGCCCTTCTGAACCAGGTTATTTAATATTAAAAAATCGAACAGGTTTCGTTACTATATTATTTATCCTATGATTAATCAAAGCAATTTTCGAAATATCAAATTAAAAAGAAATGGCGCGGGTTCAGAGGGAATCTTGATTTTTGCGAAAAAAAATGGCATTTTTCGTTGATGCAATCGAAAGTAGGGTAAGGTTCTTAATTATTGGCGCATCAAGCCCAATTATTGGCACCCTAAGGACCACTGTGTAGGTAAGAGAGCAGTGTAAATAATTGGTGGGGTGCCAAAATAAGATCGCTTTACCCTACACATGGGGAAGAAAAATCCTTCGATCAAATACTACATTTATACATCTGTAAAAAGCCCTAAAAAAATCAGAAAGATCGATGCAGTAGTTTTCGAGATATCTTGCTCACCGACTTTGAAAACGTACTTTCGAGAAAAAAGCGTTTAAAGTTTCGAACGACCCTCCGAGCGTTTCGACGGGCGTCAACACAGCCTATAAATTTGTCAATATTGATCCGATTATCTTGAAATATTCAGGGAACATTTATAAGATGGTAAACTGTCCAAATTGTGAAAAAAGGGATTTTACGACTTTTACAACTAGGCATACCCCCCTTAATGACATCATAGATGGAGAGCCACCAACTATTTTTTGTATGGGGCTCAATTGATGTTCCCAGGCATAATTGAACCCACAAATCATGAGATGTATATTAAAGAAAAACTGTAGTGGACGCGCGCCGTTCATCCATGGCAAGCAGCGAAGACCTGGGCCAACACTAGGATGGGTGACCGCCGGGCTACGCACTGGCTCGCGCGTCGACAACCGAGCGAAACTTTTACCGAGTTTCCAATGGCAACCCAACTGAAACTCGGTAAAACAGAGACGCTCGTATCCGCGCAGGTTTACCCCAGTTTCCCTGTGCCCTCGTGTGAATACGACACAGTGGTTCGTCAGGGCAGAGAGGCAAACTTTTTTGGGGGGTTTTGAAAATACTGGAGCGATAAGCGTAGGATAAAAGTAAAAAGGGTGCGGTCACAAAAGCCCACAAAAACATACGGACGACCATTGTAATTGAGGAAAACAAATATGAAAGAAAAATACTGTATGTAAAGACCCATTCGAGGACAACGAGGAAAATTCCTCTGCTCAAAGTCTCGTGCGGAGGAGGACGATGACGACAGATGCAAAGATCGGCAGCCCTCATTGTCATACCAGCATGCGCGCAATCGTCAGCAGTTGCGATGACGAGGACTCCGCAACAACCGTGACGAGATTTTCCACCAAATATTTGTAACTCTCCAACCCTACGAATCAATCAGCCGCGAGAAGCGGTTGCGTGCGGAGCCTCTACAGCGTGCACCAGCACAAAAGAAGGGTGCGCAGATGCGATCGAAGGCAAACCCTTTTGCACCCGGATCGCGTAATAATCGGGAGAATCTCTTCGAATGAGACCCCGATTTTCCGGAGGAAAGGCTTCTTTTTCCACAAAAGCACGGATTATGTGGCATATATTTTGCGATGATGTTCAAGTTTGCATCGTTGAAATGCAACGAAAGTTCATTTTTCTTTTATCGCTCGCATTTTTTCACCGATTCAGGGTACGAAGATCAACCAAATGGTTTTTCTTATCTTCATTAGAGATCCACGACCTTAATATACAGGATGTCGTGTTATGAATGGATAATCCTGCAACTGTCGTTAGGTCAGATCATGTCCTACCATATGCTGGAATTCCAGTTTAGTAAAAGTTCCACGGTGTTCGAGATGAAAATCATCTGCTTTTGGTTTTTCGCATGCCATTTCTACAAATCATAATTTTTTTGACCTGGTTTAAAAAAAATACTCTTGGTCATTTGTTTTATCTAAGAAAGTCTTTTTTTAACCTTAAATATTGAGGAAACTTCATGAAAAAAGATCTTAGGCAGAATTTTCATACACATCAATTCGAACATCTGACTTTGATAGCCTGCGGTGTAAAAAAATATACTACGCATATCGTGCCGATTACTTTAAAAATTTGCTTAGTTATTGTCGACTCATATCATTTGTAGAAATGGAATGAGAAAAACAAAAAGCAGATGATTGTTTTCGAAAAATAACGTAAAGCCCAAAATCTCGAAAACCGTGAGACTTTTCCCGAGTCGAAATTTTTAGCCTCCTCTGAACCCTCGCAGGACCCATTTCTTTTGTAATACATAAGCCGCCAGCCTCCGTTGAACCTACGAAACCTCATTTGTCGAGTTCAGTGCCATGAAGAGACCTCCTCTTGGCCCAGGGTAGCCTCTGTTAGACCTCCGAAACCTTCTCTCGACCCCCAGTTTCAGTGAAACGTGCAGAGCACAGGCCTCCTTAACCTGCTTTCAACCTCAAACTGTTGCCTCGACCCCACCTAACCTGCTTTCGGCCCAAATTCGATATCTCCTCCATCATCATTCCATTGTGACCTGATCGGTAACCCGTTCGATGACGAAAATAATACGAAATTAATAAAAATACATCGTCCCCTTATCAAATTAATAGTCCAATATTAATATGCGAAAACAATCAAATTTGCTCAATGTCGATTTATTATTATTTTATAGGCAATTGATAAAAGAATGCTTGTGTATACAGTCTTACTCCAATTCTATCGGATTAATAGGCATTTTCCTGTGAGAAAAAATCTCACAGGAAAATTCTTTAAAAAATGCCAGTCTACCCAGTAGGTTCAGTAAGCTTACGCGACGTTTTTCGTTCTTGACATTTCTTCTTAAGCCCTCTAGTTCTTGAGTTACATTGCATTATCTAGAATTAGTCTTTTTAGCAAAAATGAAATAACATTGCGAAAAAAATCGTACAAAACTTTATAAAAAACGCAAATGAAGTTCCTACTACCCCGTTTAAGTTCATCATGGATAAACGTAACAATTTTTTTTTCCATAAGTCATGCGTTCAATTCTTGATGGTCGAAAAAAAGCCGAAAATCAGTCACGTATAAAAGTGCGTACCGGGTCGAAAAGAAAATGATAAAAAAATATTTCACAAAAGCAATATACAGCTGAATTTATTCCCGTCAAAACTCGGTTCGGTAAATTTGGTTATCTTTTTTTTACGCAGCTATGTGACTTTTAGTGCAGCAAGAAATATCGACTGGTGTATCCAAACATTTAAGCGACGGTATATATTATATAATACTTTATATATATATATATATATATATATATATATATATATATATATATATATATATAATACTCGAAATATGTGGTTGCGTTAATATATTGACACTACCAGTCAAAAGTATTCGGACACTTCAGATAACTGCAAAACTCAATATCACTTTGGATCATTGCAAACTTATGGTAGAATAATAATTATTTTACGAAGATACTATAAAGCTCTGTGAAATTACTTAATCATATAGATCTTTATAGTATCTTCGTGAAATAATAAATGAAATGAATTATATTACTCTAACATTATTTGGCAATTATCCAGCGCTCAAAAGTTTTGCGATTATGTGGAGTGTCCGAAAACTTTTAGCTGGCAGTGTATATCTAAATAACATATAATGTTGATTTCTATATGGAACGATAGGGTGTTAATTATAGTCTATTTCATGTTCTGAAGGATTGAAATTGTCGGTTTAGAATTCAACCTCATTCGATTTTTTCTTTTTGTTTTTGTTCGTTTTGTTTTTTTTTTGTTTATTCAATAATCAGTTGATAAATGGCGACGGCCGATTACCGTCGATTTCAAATAAGATGTTTGATTTTTCCTTGTTTTCGTTTTTAGCACGTCGAAAATTTAAAAAATATTTCCACGTGTATGTATGAAGCATATTTTTATTTTTTCCCGCTAAATATTATGATATTAACTAACCGCGTCTATTTGATTTTTTTAAAATTTGTATTAACTAGATTTTTCATAGAACCAAATTTTTCCTATTGCATTCCATTATTAAAATGATTAATTTTAAAAATGTTTATTTATAGAAAATCAATCTATTTAATACCGTCCAATAACTACATATTTTATTTGATCCTAATAAATCTGTAATTCGGTTTCATCAGTTTAACATTTTCATCTGTTCAAAAAAACAATTTAGTCAAGTTCACTGAATGGATCTAGTTATTTTTTTTAAATTTACCTTAAATAGAATATTTGTAGAGTTAAGCATTTTTCTATTTGATTGAACTAATGGTCCATCTTTATTGCAACACTCATATCAAGGGGGCGGGGGGTAGTGAAGGTGGAGAGAGAGGAATTCACTACCCCCCGCCTATTTTATATATATATATATATAATTCCTCTCTCTCCACCTTCACTAACCCCCGCCCCTTTGATATGAGTGTTACAATAAAGATGGACCATTAGTTCAATCAAATAGAAAAATGCTTAACTCTACAAATATTTTATTTAAGGTAAATTAAAAAAAAATAACTAGATCCATTCAGTGAACTCGACTAAATTGTTTTTTTGAACAGATGAAAATGTTAAACTGATGAAACCGAATCACAGATTTATTAGAATCAAATAAAATATGCAGTTATTGGACGATATTAAATAGATTGATTTTCTATAAATAAACATATACATATACACACACACACACACACACGCGCGCGCGCGCGCGCGCGCGTGTGTGTGTGTCTGTGTGTTTGAAAAATCTATTGCTTATGTGATACAACAAATAGTTGGAGGTATGCATTTGGTCTCTTATGCCATATCAGCGACCAAAATGTTATAAGCACTCGGTAGCATAGGGGCAGCGGCGCGTAGTTATGAGTAGGTAGGACTAGGTTCAAATCGCATATAGGGCAAATATTTTCTTCGAAAAAAATCATTTCCAAAGGCCAGGGAATGACGAATTACGATGAAAAATCCTTGTAGTAAAGCTCTCAAATAATGCGTTCATTTTATTTTCGATTTATGAAATATTTTTTGCATATAGTACACTAAGCTTTACAGTGTACATTGTAAGCAAATGAAGATTAATTTGAATCTCATCTTTATTAACATATATAAATATATTTGAAAGAAATATGATCGTAGTAGGCTGGGAGACAAGGAAAAAACCTATTTTATTTAAATAGATTCTATATAAATTAATTTTTTTGTTTAGCCGTGTACAGTAGGCCGAAAGGGGGGGCAGTAGGTTCTGCGGGAGCGCTCGAAGTAGGCCCACCTGAGGTTCCGTAGGTTCAATTGTGACCCTCCCTGACCTCCTTTGAGTCAAAAAGTCTACTTTCTGCCATTCCGGAGGTTCATCGGAGGCTCTAACGCATGGTACTTTCAAACATTGTACCCTCCTTTAGATACCCAATAACCCGCTCACGCCGATTTCTGCTCGCCATCATTTTGTGGGTTGAACGCGGCTCGAAAATTTCGACTCGGGTTAGTAAACTGAAATTCCAGCATATAGTAGGACTTGATCTGACCTATCAACAGTTGCAGTATTATCCATTCATAACAGGATACCCTGCATATGAAAAAAAAACTATAGAACATGATAAAAATAAATGGAAAAAAAGAAAAGAACTTTCGTTGCATTCCAACGATGCAAGCTTCAACCCCATATTGTGCGAGCAGCCGACCGCGTTGGCCAAAACTTCTGGGACATAAAAAATGTCGGCTGCAGCGCAAGCGAAAAATCTTCCACCGTGGACGCGCGCGGAATCTTCAGCCGATCAAAATTAAGGGGTTAGGCCACAGTAACGGGTATAAAATCATGTGCGAATTCAACCATTTTTTTCGTGTGAAAAATGATCCACTCATAAAATTAATTAGACATCTATTTAGTATGAATATCAAGCTGTTAGAAAATATATTTTTTTTTTCGATGTACAAAATGGCCTACTACTGACATTTTCTTTTATTATCTTTTTTAGGCGCTCCGCGGCGTGACATTTAGCATCCACAATTTTTTACCTAGAACAAAAAACAAAAATTCTCGTCAATCTACATTAGAATACCTAGAGAAGTACGTATGGAATTTAAAAAATATTGTTTTATTCAAAAGTTGTAGGTATTTGAATGAATTTTCAATGAAAAATTTCGCATAAAACTGCTCATAAAATGAAAAGTTTTCGATTAATCAAAAATTCCGTACGTATATACTTCTCGGCGAAATGCAATTAGGAACATAACTTTTAAATTTGAAGTAAATCGAGTAAAAACTGTTGAAGTTATTTGTCACGCCAATTGGAAAAAAGCTGTTTCGAGTTTTAGGTACTCTATGGCCGTGCCAGAGGTAGGCTCAAGTTGTAGGCTTAAAGTGGGTGAAAAAAAAATTGTCTTACTATAAATCGAATAGTAACTTATTCTTATGATGATAAAGCACCGTTTTAGCGAAAAAAAATCGATTTTTTTTAAATTCTACTGTGGCCTTTCCCCTTAAGTAAGACTTCTCTTCGCATGTAGTTGAGTTCTATAGTTCCTGATGGTTTTTAGCAACAGTTCCGGTGATTTTACCCAAAAAAGGTGATTAAATAAATAATCTGCTAACTTCCCATAACAGATAATTTTCCAGAAAACCATAAATTACCGGGAGTTCTCTGTTCATGCGGCTGAGTTCTATAGTTCCTGATAGTTTTTAGCAATAGTTCTGGTGATTTTACAAAACAAAAAGGTGACTGAATTTTTTTTTTGGTGCCACTTTCTATAGAAATATGCTGATGTTCGGTGCGGTAAGCATTGTATACCTTGATGACGCGTGTATTCGAGAAGAATAAGACGCGTGTCTACGATGGCACGGGGCTGAAGCAGCTGCCACTTTTTTTGGATATACCACAGCCACGCGTCTCTGCTCCACCCTGGACCGGTTGCGCAATAGTGAAAGAAAAAAAAAGAGGGAGGAGAAAAAACGAGCTCATTATGTCGGTGCAGCATGGTTGCGCAACGGACAATATGAAGGGCCACCTCGCGTGTCCCTTGCAGCGCAACGCGAGCCGTGATTGACGCACAAACGATATCTCCGGTGGTCAATCGATATCCGGTCTCCGTATTTCCATGCAGCCGAGTCTGGATTGCTTCCGGGTTTCGACAAACGGACGACGCGAGGGAGGATGAAGAAAGAAAACAGTAACGGAGGGGGAGGGAGGAAAGATACGTGAAACCGAATCGTGTCGGATAGGTGGGAATCCTCTGGGGAAAGGCTGCCACAATGAAGATCTCAGATCGAATGTCCTTGTCGATCGAATCGAGAAATCGTTAAAACTCAAGATCGGATAAACCCTTGTCCAATTGAGTCTTCTAATTATAACGATAAGTGGGATTCAGGAAATTGTTAATGATTTTTCCAAAAAAGATCGTCTATAGTCGTCGAGCAGGAAATCAATTTTTTCCAGAATTCATCTCAAGAGCAGGGTACCTAATTTTAATTCAACCATGTCGTAATACTGCGGGTAGCATCACTGGAGCCCGATGAAACCAAATTTCTTCAAATCGCCCAGTTTTTTTGCACCTAACCAAACTGAAAAATTGCTCAAACATACTGCATGATCTTCATCAAACATCTGCAACTTAAATCCGCGAAAGATGATATTTGATGACATTAAAAATCGTTGTGGCATTTCCAAAGTTGCAAACATCAACCCAACTGCTTCTCAAAACCAAATAGCAGATTTTTCACAATCAAATCCGTGACTTTCACTTCCGATACTTTCAACCAACATTTTCGTAATTCCCTCTAGGTAGGAATCATCGGGGAAAAGGCTGCCACAATGAAGATGTCGGATCGAATGTCCTCGTCGATCAAATCGAGAAATCGTTGAACTCAAGTATTGCATGAACGTCTTCTAATTATGAAGACGCATGAGGTTCAGGAAATTGTTAATGATTTATCGACACTCGAAAATTTCATGCAGGAGAAAAAAATTCGTCTGCAGTCGTCGAGCAAACTTTCAAAGTTTAACAGCATCCATTTCAAGAGGAGAGAACCAAATTTCAATTCGACGATGTCATAATATTGAAGGTGGCATCACTGAAGCGCGATGAAAACAAATTTCTTTAAATCACCCAGTTTTTTGCACCCAACCAAACTGAAAAATTGCTCAAACATACTGCACGATCTTCATCAAACATCTGCAACTCAAATCTGCGAAAGATGATATTTGATGACAATAAAAATCGTTGTCGCATTTCCAAAGTTGCAAACATCAACCCCATTGCTTCTCAAAATCAAATATCAGATTTTTCACAATCCTTGACTTTCACTTCCGATACTTTCAACCAACATTTTCGTCTTCCCCAGTAGTTTCGAAAACACCCGAAGTTGCGCAGGTGGCCCGGAAAAGCTGCAAATCGAGGGAATCCTTACCCCTTTCGATCCTCGGCCGATCATCGGAGTCGAATCTACGTCCGGCGACACTTTACCATTCTGACAGATCTCCATCTGCATTTACACCCTTGCGCAGGGGTCCTATGCAAATAGAGCACCCTCCACAAAGTAAGACTGACTAAGGGACTGACAACCCTTCCCTCTCAGGCCCACCGTGTCCTTTTTCCCACTTCCAGGATCACCCAAAACTCGATTTATCTTCTCCCCCTACGCGAACACGCGAGAAAATTCCCATTTCTCAAAAATCGATGATTCGTACCGTACGTTCACACACGAGAGAGAAAGAGAGAGAGAGTACCTGTATACCTACCCCGGCGTGCTTGGTATTGCGATCACGAATTTCGCTTGGTATGTTCGCTCATGGAGCACGTGGGATGACGCGCGTTTTGCGGTTACTTTGTATGCGCGCGTTTAGCACCTCATCTTTATGCATATATGTATATACGATGCGCGGGAAAGCCGAAAGGAAGAATAGACCCTCTGACGAATCGAGCGAGCCTGAATCCGCGGGGGTGTTCTCGTCCTTTGTCACGTTTGCGATGGGGAACTTTATGCGCGTTTCACGTGCTCGAGGGTGCGATCACATTGACGGAACATCGCAGCCCGACCAAAGTGAGCATTGTCCATTTTTTTCTTTACCAACGAGTCATTGGAGTTTGTGAAGAAAAAATATAACAAATAACTTTCCATCTTTAAGAATAACGAATCACCGATAACTGGTAATTAGTTATACGACTGATTATGTTTACTGTAGTTGTTACTGATTGTTAGTTTTGAACGATGATGTCTTGTGTTTTGGTAGAGTTGTGAATAACTTTGTTTTGAAACATTTACTCATCTTGACAATGATGAGCAATTGTTGTTCAAGTGTTGCGTGATTCATGATAAATAATGAAAAGATGTGATATTGAAGTTTCCACTGATGGAACGCAACGGAAAGAATTTGCCATTTTTTTTTGGCGGAAGAATACTACGGCAAAGTTTTTTGAAGATCGTCAGTAAATACCTACAATTTGAATCTATCGAGAACCATTTTGGATAGCAATGAAAATGGAGAAAAAAGGAAAATGCAGGAAAAAAATCCGAAAGCTTTCCGTTGCAAAGTTCAACAACATGAAAAGTTATAGGTAATTTATTATTTAATATATATATATATATATATATATATATATATATATATATATATATATATATATTAAATAATTAACAAAAAAACACAAGGACGATGTGCTTCTGGTATTTCTTTATCAGTTAATTTTTCAAATACTTTTATTTAGAAACAATTGACAAAAAATTAATCAAATAAACGACTCAAAATGTGCAATCTCGCCAATTTTAATTTTGTTTTCTGTCGTTCGACTTTTTTCAATGTTTTTTTCAGATACAATTGACAAAAATGAAGCTGAGAAAACTAAACAAAATGATGGTGAGTATGTCGTAATTTTGTTTTTTTTTAAGTTTATTTGGGTTAGATTTTTTTTCATTATTTCACTGAGAAACAATCAACGAAAAATAAAATAAATCCATTGTTTGTTTTTTATGTTTATTTTTTTTCTTTAATCTTGTATTAAAAACGATTTCATATAATTATTCGGATAAGGAATTTGTACCGAACAAAATGACTCGCTATGTCACTGAAACAAAATTCACGAAGCTTCATGACAGTAAAAAAGATTTGTTTCCCTTACCCTCGTCATAAGGGGGAAACAATGTGGCCCAATTTTTTTTATCAAACAAATAGTCACCCCCTTTGCCGCGAATGTCAAATGGCAATTGTACCTCTCCGAAAATTCGCGTGGCCGAAATGTTTCGCTGCCATTTGGAGTTTTCACAATCAACTGACAACTACCCCCCACCCATTCCGTACCACCGTCATACCGATACGTAAACTTTTTAAGCGTTATTAGACAGCATCTGCCACTTTTTCGTAACACAGGATGAGGACCACAAGTTGCACACGCGCGCAGCACCGTAACGTGAAACCCCTTTGAGAAAAGCGCTCACCTTTTTACGTAACGGATGCAAAGAGATCTGGTGGGGTCGCTTGGCGTACACGAGGATCTTCACGATCAGCGACGCAAACGCCTCCATTAGCTGGGGAAAAGACCGGAAGTCGATTGAAATCACGACGTGCGTGCGTGCCACGCGTCGGACTGGGGGAGGGGGGGAGGCCCCGTTACTCCTGCTCGGTCTCTTCACGTCTTATGAAAGAGGCTCCTTTTTAATAGCAGGTGCGAGATATCGAAACAACGCGCTGTTTACTGCGGCATCCTCCACGACCAAACTGCTCATACTATCCGCGACTTTTTCGGGATAGATTTTTCTAATTTCCCCATAGAAAAAAAATTCTATTTGTTTTTTTCAATTGCAATTTTTCCGCAAGCTGTACGTTTGAATACAGAAAATAGATTGCCAATTCTTGTTCTTCGTCGCGTAGGTAAAATTGGGGCCCACGTGACTGACAAAGAACATCACTTAAGGGGTTATGTCTGGATGTAGAAGCGGAAAAATCACTTTTGTCGAAACCAATATATTTTGACAGTATATCATCTTATAAATGTTACCTGAAAATTTCAAGATGATCGGATCGAAATTGACAGATTTGAAGGCTGTTATGTTGACGCCCGTCGGGGCGCTCGGGGCGTCGTTAGAAACTTTAAACGCTTTTTTCTCGAAAATACGTTTTCAAAGTCGGTGAGAAAAATATTTTGAAAATTACTGAATCGATTTTTGTGACATTTTCACGACTTTTTCTAAAAGTGAAAGTATAGGATTTGATCGAAGGATTATTTTTTCTATGTATATTTCTGATTTGATTAACAGAAAATGCTCATTGTTTAAAAAAAAACGAGACTTTTTTCAGATGATACTTTTTCAAATACCCAATTTTTGTAAAAATGTATCACCACGATTTAAAAAAAATCCCAAAAATGAGCACTTTTCGACTGATACAACTAGGCATAACCCGTAAAGTATCCGCCTTCGATTTCGTTGGAACTCATATACGTGACAAAACATTGAAATTTATGACAGGCATTTTTTTATCGGCAGGAAAATGATTTAAGGAAGGAAAACCAGCCCTCAAATTGGGGTGACTTGCAGTTTCACCCACAAGCGTTCCACCGATGTGAACGAAACAAAAACCAAAATTCTTCTAATGCAAAGCGATGAAAAATCCATTATAGAAGTATTGCAAACAAAATTAAGGGGCGACACGCCTTTCTTTGAGGGGTGGTTTCCCCCCTAAACATCGTTTTTCCGCCAAGAAAAAAAAATACGTGTCCAATAGTTTTCAATGCTGTATCACATATAAGAGTTTCCACAAAATGGAACGCGGATACTTAAGTGATGTTCCTTTCGAGAGAAAAAGTTTTACCGAATGTCAATATTAAATTTCGGGAGAGCCACCACTCGCTTATTGGTTTCTTCAAAAAGATAATCAGCTCAGTTTAATTTCCACCAGAAAGTGCACCGTTTCTTTTCTTATATCGAGTAGATTTCTCGTTTTGATCGGTCTATCCATTGCAATAAAATTCCACCGAAAACGAAACGAAACTTCAATAAACGTGAGAGAAAATAATTAAAAAAAAAACCGACCATAAATATAATAACTAAAAATACAATAATACATGTGAGAAAAGCACTTTTGTACAAAAATTAAATATATAAACAGATCTTAGACCCTAGCCTTGCGTTGTCGCCTTCGTTGGGGCCGCCGATGCAGCGACATCTTCCGAGATCGCACAAGTCCCAAAATTCGTCTAAGCGCGGGTCAACGGCATCTATGAGGGTTCTCCCAAAGCTTTGAGACCCGCGGGCCCAAAAGCCTATCTATTGCAATAAAATTCCACCGAAAACGAAACTTCAATAATCGTGTCAGGCAATGAATTTAAAAAACTGTGACCTTGAAGTGCGCATCGTTAGAACGCAACGAAAATGATTTCTTTTTCATTGGTAATTTCCTTTTTAGCCGATTTAGGCTATGAAAATCATTCGAACATTTTCACGTATTTTTATTACAGATTTACGACCTCAAGTTGCAAAAAAAGCTTTCAAATAATAATGAAAATAGAGAAATAAAATGAATAAATTCGATCGTTCTATCAAATAGAATATTACTCCAATAAAAAACGGCAATCGAAACTTCATCAAACGTGCGAGAAAATACTTGTAAAAAAGAACCGCCCATAAATATAACAACTAAAAAAAAATACAATGCGATAAGAAACTTTTGTACAAGCATTAAATATACAGATGTTCTAATTCCGTTGCTACTAGCAAACTGAAATAAATTAATCGAATTTCAAGCCCTAGCCTTGCGTTGTCGGCCTCGTCGGGGCCGCCGATGCAGCGACATCTCCCGAGATCGCACAAGGCCCAAAATTCGTCTAAGAGCGGTATCATCGCCATCTATCGGAGTTCGCCCAAAGCTTCAATACCCGGGGGCCCAAAGACGAGGACCCTCCGGCCAAGCATGTCAGCCTTACCGAACGTGGGAAGGGAAGAATCGTGGCAGAGAAATGGACGACGGAGTCTTTTTTTTTCTCGTTCCAAAGGGAATTGAAGGGCCTAGTGCATACGCTGCAGCGGATGGTAAATCCACTGGGTTCGTACAGCGACGAGAGAAAGAGGGCTGATAGGACTGGGAACCAAGGAACCCTGGGACAACCAGGAGACGAAGAAACACAACGTGAAGAAGAAAAGGGTCGAGAAGTCAGTCATAGATGGCGCTGCTCGTCGCCATGCACCTCCACAAAGAGTTCCTCCACATACACGTGTCTTTGAGCTCCCGTGTGGGCCACGTAGCGAACATCGGGTTTTTGGTAGCCCGTCGATGATACTGAGGGCTGTGGCTGCTGCGCGTACGGTTAATAAAAGATGCGGGGGTGGTGAGAGAGGGCGCGATGTAGCGCGGCGGTGCATTGCACCAGCGTGGATGAAATCTACCCGCGCGCCCCCGTTCCGTCCCCCCGACGGGGGTTGGATCGATCCCGGGCGTTGGCGCCGAGGTCACCGGCTCGCCTTGCCTCGGAGTAATGACCCTCACCCAGTGCAGTGCAACGGCACCGCGCCGACGGTCGACGGTCGCTATGTCGGCTACGTCGGCCGGCGTCGACGCGTCTATATACGAGTACTACGTCCAACGTGTACTATTCCACTGCTACACGTACACACCGCCACCGACGAGCAGACTGTATCTCCCACTATCGCCACATCTATGTAGCGATGCATCGCGCGGACTATTGCAGGGGAGGGGTGCGCTATTCCGGTGTCGGTGACCAGTGCCGGCGCGCACAGTTATTGGCCGATCGAACCTCCTCGTCCGCTCGCGAAATTTGCACGGTCGGACGAATACAATTGACATCCCCCCCCAAATTGACCACGTTTCGCGCTCAGGATGAAATTGAACGTTGCGTCGTTGGGATGCAACGAGAATGATTCTTTTTTTAATTGTTTAATGAAAAAAATTAAATGTTAAGGAAGGAAAAGGACAAAATAAGAAAATCAACGTATAATGAAAAATACAAATTCGTTGTGAAAAACGAAAAAAAAAGTCCATGGAAATACTTGTCGGAAGAGGGGGTAAAGGGAAGGGATAAGGAAATGTGGAAGGGCAGGAAGGGGGGGGAGGAGGTGCAGGATTTGTAAAGGGAATGAGACGCGGAGCACGTGTTAGTGTGTGGAAAAGGCTGGGAGCTGGTAACGGAGAAAGCAAGAAACAAAGCAGGGAGTGGGTGCAAGGAATGGATATTTTGGCGATAAAGGGAAAAATTATAAATATGTTGGGAGGACAGATGCAAAAAGGGATATGCGAGTGTTTTAGGGAAATAGAGAAAGTGTGCAGAACTATGGGCAAATAGGAAGAGAGAGGAGAAAGAGACGGAGGGGAGTATTAAACAAAGAAAAAAAATGTTAGAGAGTGACAAGGGAAAGAGTGTACAGAGTGGAAAATAAGTAAAGGTAGTTGTAAGAGAAAAAATAGCATTTTGTAGTAAAACCCTGTTAAAAAAGTTGGGCAAATAAAAGTCGATTTGATTGATAATTGCTCAAATACCTTGCCGCAGATCTTAGGTTATAACAAGCCCTTGATCATTTTTTTAATTGCTTGCATGGAGATTTTTTATCTTACTGGGGCAACCAAAATTTGTAGAGTCAAGGAAATTATGATCTCGAAGCTTGCATCGTTGGGATTCGACGATAATTATTCTATTTTTTTTATCATCCGTAAGTTTGGGTTGCGGAACTTGGAAAAAGGGCTACCAAAAAAGTTTGAGTCGTTCTCGCGGCCTAAACCTGCCAGAAAATGTCGATGATAATGAATCGAACGTTTAAAAAAATGAAATTCCATTGCGTTCCAACGATGCGAAATTAAACAGCGTTTAGGCTCCTCAAGCTTACTCAGTCAAACGTTTTCTAGCCTTTTCCATAGTATTCAACGCTTTTTTAATACGGCGAAAAAATCAGTTTAGTGCGCCTGATTACCGGGAACAGTTATTTCTCCTCCAAGTGATTATTACGATGAAATAACTTTTCTGTCTGAAACTTGCTCAATAAGGGCGCGAATTCCTCACCACTGAAATGCGCTTATGTTTTTCAGTAACTGGGACATTTGTTGTCCCAGCCGTAATTTCTAAAATTCTGCAGACTGGGACAGCGTATGTCCCGTTAGGTGTGTAAGGGTTAAGTTTCCATCGTTAATGCAACGAATTCCCGTTATTTATTTATTTTTCGCCATATTTCGACAACGCAAGTCACTGCAATATTTTGAAAAATCATTATGAAAAACTTGTGCCCAAAAGCGGCAAAAAAAAGATTCTAGGTAATGCTAAAAATTAAGGAAAGAAGAAATGAAGAATTTTCGTTGCATTTCAACGATGTAAACTTCAACACCATCCTTTTCGGAGGATTATACAATCGTCGCTGGAGATTTTAGATCCAAAATTGCAGAAAATCTTTTCGGAAAGCGATATAATTTTAGATTCCGAAACAAAATTAGTTCACGACGACGCTATGCTGCAATTTGCTTCGTTCAAATGCAGCTTGATTCTTTCGAATAGCCGATCTTTGACGGTTCAACGTTCCAAAAGAAGAACCTGACTTTTCAGGATCCTCATCAGAGAGCCACAGTCCAAATCGGCAAAGGAAAATTTTGAATGATAAAAATAAAGAAAAGCACAAGCAAAGACTTTTCGTTGCCTTTCAACGATGCAAATTTGAAGGCAGCTCTTAGAAATTCGCTCTTGATTTAGCCGCGTGGTTTCACGTGGTCAAGTACCTCGACGAGGGTGCTCGCGTTCAGAGTGGCTTGTGCTTTGCCAAAAAGCCGTTCCTTGGAGTGTCTAGAGGCAAAGGAAGTCGGGAGAAAAATGAAGTGGTGGGAGAGAGAGAGCGAGAGAGAGAGAGAGAGAGAGAGAGAGAGAGAGAGAGAGAGAGAGAGAGAATAGACAGATGGAAGGAAAAAGAGAGTATACGTGGTGAATAGAACAAGAAAACGGATGGTGAGAAGGGATGAAGAGAAAACGTCAGAAGCGAGAAGATCCACTTCTCCCCCCGACCCCTTCTCCTTATTCGATTTATGATGTAATGATACGATCCATCTTCTCTCTCTCTCTCTCTCTCTCTCTCTCTCTCTCTCTCTCTCTCTCTCTCTCTCTCTCCCTCGCTCTCACTCTCTCTCGTGAAACCGATCGTAAAAGCCACGCGCGTCGCCGGCAAAGCGCTTCCTCCGTATACCCACCGCAAGTATTTGGATTCGTTCCCCGCGGCTCTCGCGGGCGAAATACCGCAGAGCTGATGAACCTTGCCATTCAGGTTCGCAAGCCGAGACCTTAAACTTCGGTAGCCTCGCGCGCGTTTCGAAGCTCCCGAGGGCGCGGGGTCAACACCCGCGTTAAAAGGGCAACAAACGGAATCACTGCCTCGTTATCAACAATTCTTTTCACAACGAAAACCTGACCATTATTCGCGAATGTACTGCGTTTCAGGAGGACTCTCATTTTCAAACGGCGTTGACAACACAATGTCAGCCGTGAATGATCTTGGACTCAGGTCCGATAAGTCTGTTCAGTATGGCCGGCAAAGAGCAAACGGGATCGAGGTATACGTTTTTTTCGCTCCACACGGAGAAAACCGGGGCCTCGAAGTTTAGAATTAATCTTATGCTTCTAAAAAAAATATCATTAAACATCAAAAAGTATTGAATGGAAGATAAAAATTGTAATTATGGTATAGTAATAATGAAGAAATTTAAATTTTAACCTACGATATGGCACGGAAACTGATACAAATAATACATTTTATTCGGCATATTATGATTTTTTGTAGTATTCAAAAAATATTTTGCCCACGTGATTGGAACAATTAGTTTCCAGTATTCTACAAAAAGTACGGTATAAAGAGTCACATTTAAGTAATAACTTCGTAATATTTTTCGCTATACGCCGAAGATTTATGCTATGCGTATAGTGAAATCTATACGTACACGAAGATTCATGCTATACGTATAGTAAAATCCATATGAAAATATAGCATATAGGACTCGCCCCTATGCGAGAATAGTTTCAAATGTAATATGCACGCATTATTTTTACCATACAGCATATAGGACTCGCGCCTATGCGAGAATAGTTTTAAATGTAATATGCACGCATTATTTTTACTATACGGTGTGAGAATCATTTTTACACTTCTGTAACAACAAGTCTTAGAATTCCGAACTGGCAGTAAACTGCTATACTTTTCAAGCACTGAATATTAGAATTCTGGCATCCAGTGTTAGAATTTGAGGCCGTATTTTTCGCCGTGCACGTGGCGTGAGGGCTAATCCCTGCAAAGTCGGAACATGGAATTTAATTCCACAAGAGAACAAGTTTTCTAGGAGAGTTGCGTATTCGAAACTCGAATATCTTCATTCTGCCTTACTCAAAATGGAACTTTGCTTTGTTTTCAGGAAGTTCAATTTTTTGGGGCAAATATTACTCGTCACAAATGTACGCTTATACTTTCGGGATCTTGAAGTTTGCTTATTCACTTTGTTTTTCCTATTCCTTTTTATATTCAATATTATCTAAAATCTTTTTTCCGCGAGTTTTGGTTATACATTTTTCATAAGAATTCACAAAAATGTTTTAGCGATTTTCGTAGCATAAATGTGCGATTTTTTTTTTCAAATTTTCGTTGCATATATACGGTGGAAACTTAGATACCGTATTATTTTCGCGAAGAGGACATGAAAAACTATTGAATGTCATGTTTTTCTCAGTCGTGAAATCTCCGCGCCACCTTATAATTGTCGCCTTGTCCACATATAGGGTATCTCAAAATTACCTGACATATTAATTTATTAAGAAGACGTATTTTTTATTTGAAAAGTATGAACATTTTTATTTTATTATAAGGTACGAACATGGAAGTTGTGAGTGGGACACAATATTCGATAAATGGCCGCCTCGTCCCTGTTTGCCAACGTTCACTTTTTTGACGACATTTTCAAATATACATACATACATACATACATACGTACATACATACATACATACATACATACATACATACACACACACACACACATATATATATATATAGACACACACACACGCGCGCGCGTATACATATACACATGGCACGGATGTATATTATGTACGGAAATACTAAAATATATAAATGACAACGCGTGAACGCGTGAACTGGTAAATACGTGAAGGACTGCAAAGAAACCTGACCAGCTAGTACCCCTCACAGCGTACGTCGTCACATATATATATATATATATATATCGACGTTATATATACAGGGTGTCCCTCTTATCTCTGCCACCCTAAATAACTCGGTAATTATCGGCGGCACAAAAAAATGTTCCAGCCAAAAGTTGTACGGTGTGAAAGAGGCCATCAAATGCGACCATTTTTTTTCGGTGGACGCGCTGACGCACAGTGAACGTCACCTCTACTTTTTAAAATGAAATGGTACATTTTTTCGACCATCTTGTAGAGCACCTCAAGCCGCATAAAAAACATTCGGAGGTCAAAGTCGTTCAAGATCATTCAAGGTAATGTGTTTTATGCAGCTTGAGGTGCTCCACAAGATAGTTTAAAAAAATATACCATTCAATTTAGAAAAGTGGAGGTGACCTTCACTGTGCGTAAGTTCCTCCTCCAAAATTAAAAAAAAATTGATCGCATTTGACGGTCCCCTTCGCACCGTACAACTTTTGTCTGGAACATTTTTTTTGTGACGCCGATAATTACCGAGTTATTTCGGATGGCAGAGATACGAGGGACACCCTGTATAACGACGTACACCCGACTCTACGTACACCTTCCACCTATATTCGCGAAGCTCATGCAACACGATCCCCCTTCTCGCTTTATAACTGTATACCTACGTGTCTCGATACCCTATTTCCGCTTTGGCCACCGCAGGGCATGTACCAAGGTATATACATGTACATAATGTGTGCTATATATCGTGTACGAGACTCTTGTCGCGTGCACCGTCGACGGAGAACGTCAACCCCGCACGATGCCAATTTCCTGGCGTCTCCGAGTCGGTTCGACACCGTGTGCACCCTTCGTTGTTACTATACGTTTTATGTGTGGATATATATATATATATATATATATATATATATATATATATATATATATATATATATATATATATCCACACATAAAACGTATATATATATATACACATATATAGCATCCGTCGGGCTACGATAGTACACGATCGAATAGGTATTGAATGTTACAATGATTTTCTCGTACGTTGTTACTTTACGCTTTGTGATGGCAGCGCACTTTGATAACCGGCGATCAGAACATTCTACCATAAGCAGAAGTGATCTGGATTGACTCAAATTTCTATCGTCAGCGGTATTCGATGCGTATGATGAAATAAACCATTACGATACCAATGAAATGTGCAGAACGTAATGGCATGCAATGAATTATTTTTTTGGTCCTTTACGATCAAAATTTACGATCTGCTCTTGGCAACAACCAAAGTTGAGAAGAAGTGGGAAAGTCTCTCGGCCAACTCAAAGTCCGCAATCGACATCGCAAATTTCCAATGACAATCCCGCATTTTCGCAGAGAAATCGTGTGTGGTAGTTTGTCGATGAAAATCCCCGCCGCAGTGTCGAACCGATCGGCTGAATTCGCCAACCCCGTCGCCGGGTTTGCGACGAGACGGCGCGGGGGTGGCAAACGAGGAGACGGACTGGGTCATTCGCCTCCCTTCGCTGGTTCGTACAACTATGGGCTCTTGCACGGTCGGCGGGGGTGGGTGGCTTGGGGGGGGGGGGGGGGGGTGGCAAGAACGGTAGCAATGACGACTGCGCGACTCTGGTCTTGCAGGGGTCATTGCGAGACACTGAACCCTTCGCAATGCCAAACCCCCCGCGACCAACCTTCACCACCCACTCTTCCCCTTCTCCATGCGATACTTCTAGACCTCCCTTGCCTCAGGGTCTTGGATGCACCGCGGGCTATACCTATTTGCTCTCTTTTGCGCTTCTGTGCAAGTCTGCCTTTCACTCTCGACCGTTCTTGCTCATGCTCATTCTCTGTCTCTCTCTCTCTCTCTCTCTCTCTCTCTCTCTCTCTCTCTCTCTCTCTCTCTCTCACTCTCTCTCTCTCTCTCTCTCCTCTTTTCTGC
>CALYCA010000092.1:0-13733 GCA_944452715.1 Ophion slaviceki | reverse complement strand
GGGGAATTACTATATATATATATATATATTAAAGGGCGATAATTATAAGATGGTCATGTGTTTTTATGGCGCGGAGATTTCGCGACCGGGAAAAATGTGATTTTCAATCATTTTTCACGTTGTCTTCGAAAAAATAAAAAATATACACCGTGGTTTTGTCATAGGTGGTATTTTCCAGAAAAAGTGGAGATTCTGGGGAAACGAATCAAATTCCATGTTGAGTACTGCAGAATGAAGATAATTGAATTCCGAATACATCACACTGGTGACAAGCTTTTTTTTGTATATTCCGTCGAGGAGAATGAAAATGATGAAAGATGTACTTCGAAGTGGATTAAAGGAATTCGATTCTGTTTTAAAAAAGTTTCGTCAGGAGCGTTTTCGGATTTTAGTTATTTCCATTCTGCTGGACCCAAAATGGAATTTAGATTTGTTCCAGAATGCTCAATTTTTTCTGTCAAATCCAGAAAAAAATTGTCAAATACAAAAAAATGCCATGCAATGCCATTTTGTTTTCTCGAAGAGAACTTAAGAACCATTAAATATCAAATATTTTTCGAACGCCAAATCTCCGCGCCAGACCCTTGTAAAACGTATCCTCTTACTAATATTATAAAATAATAGCGTCTGTCTAGCAGTAACGATAGAACTAACAGTTCTATCGTTGTAATCGTAAGTGTACCTTCAATCTGCAATTCCTGCACAGTATTTTGGACCGTCCTCTTCAATTTGAGTTGCCTCAAGCTAGTGCTCGTCATCCTCACGGTACACAGTAGGAGAAAAGCCCAAAAACCTGGCCAAAACCCCAAAAAATAAATTTTCGAAATAGGGTCAGTTGAGTAGTCATTCAGGTAGAGGACTAGTAACTGCATTCTATTGTGGAAGGGAAAGCCCTTTAAGTGTATACCTGCGCCGCAGCGTCAGTTGGCAGTTAGTGTTCGTGAAGAGTGTACGTGTCACGCGCTGAACAGACGAAAATAACGCTGACTTCAAAAACCCATAACTTTAAAGTGACGGGTTTAATTTCAATTCTGCAACATGGATACGACTTCTGGAGGTATGTAGAACATGTTTTTACATCGGTTGAATCTAAAGTTTATGTATAAATGATTGAAATGTAGTATAGCCTTCGGCATAAATAAAATTGAATAATTTTGAAAACTTATATTTTCAACGGTCCGAAAAGTTATATATTTTGTCACATTTTGCAAAGCTCCTAGTCTCGGCCTTTAGTTTAATGTATAAGCTTTCGAAATTTACAAGAGTTACCTGCGGAAAACGTGCGTCTTGTCCGTTATGATTTTTTTCGCATCGTGCGGTAGCCGAGCGTGCACGCGGCACTATTGAGCAGCCTCTGCGCCTCTACCTGAGAATGGGTGAAGTAGCATCATAACGGACAAGACGGCTGTTATACGCTTGAAATAAATTATTTTAATATATATGTATGTGTATATATATATATATATATATAAATTTTCTGTGATTTAATTATGATATATACGTATGCATATATATATATATATACATATTAAAATCAACCACATAAAAATTTCTTAAATATGAATGAAATGTTATAACATTCAAATAAAATATTTGAATATATATATATTATATAGTAAGCAAAGCTTTCTTTTAACCAAATCCATGTCAATATTTTCTGTCTAATTTTCTTAAAATTATTTCAATTATTGCGGTTATTTATTTGGTAAAATAATGTACATTGTTCAAGTTTTTGTATTAATTAAAAATTTTATCTTTTCCTTTAACACCAATTTTCTACAATTTTATGTCTTTATTACAGGATCCGGTTACAAAGAATTGGTGCTGACAAGGAAAGAAGTATTTCTGATAATCAGCGAGCATTTATCCGATAAATTCGCTTCCTTGATTGAATTTATGGTAGAAAAAATTTCCAAGGACACCGGACGTACAGTTGTAGTGCCTGAGGACTCGAAACAGACTTTTTCGATACTCTTCAATCAAATGAGAACGAGGTGGCAACAAGCTCACAGAAAATCCTGTGTATTTTTCAAGAATAACGGTGAATGGCTTAGCAAGCAGGTATGTTTTGCCGCACCTACAGACACTGTAGTAACAAGCCCGGGTAATACGGGCGGCCGCCCGTCCCTTGAGTTTACAATGTCCAGTGAAAGACCTAAACGAAGGAAGACCCAAGATATTCGTACATCGTTCAACTCGGTCGAGTTAGCATACGCTACTCAGATGAGCCTTCGCTCTTCAGGACAATCCGACGCCGCAAAAGTTATTAAGGACGTAACAATGACGAGTCCTTTAAGAGCTTCCAAGTATCGTAAAGCTTACTCAGCAACGGATGAAATTACTTTATCCGAAGAGGCTGCACTTTCCGCTATGATTGAATATAAATTCTCCAAGAGTACTTACCAGGGAATGAGAAGATTAGGGAAGGAAAATAACTGTAAGCTATATCCGTCTTACGAAAAAGTGATGAAAGCAAAAAAGCGTTGTTATCCACCACGTGATGCAATCAGGATTACAGAGAGTAGTGCAGAAGTCCAACTACAGGCACTATTAGATCATACAGTTGAACGTATTTTACTCGTCCAAAATGTACTCATTCAAAGATTGACTCCAGATAATGTTCGTAAAATGGACTTGATTTGCAAGTGGGGTTGCGATGGAAGTTCTGGGCAAAGTGAATATAAGCAGACGTTCAGTGATGACAGCAAATCTGATGCGCATGTATTCTTTACTTCAGTCGTGCCATTACAACTCGTGTGTTATGATCAACAATCGAAGGAAGAAATAGTTGTTTGGAAGAACCCCAGACCCTCGTCTCCACGATTTTGTAGACCGCTTAGACTACTGTTTCTACGCGAAGACACAGAGTCAACACTTAATGAAGTCCAAATTGTTGAAGAACAAATAAAGTCACTTCGTCCATTCGAAAGGGTAATAGATGGAAAAGAAATCTCCGTAATGTACAAGTTGTTGTTCACCATGATAGAGGGTAAAGTTTGCAACGCTGTATCATTGACGAAATCTGCTCAACGGTGCTATTTGTGTGGAGCAACCAGCAAAGATTTTAATGCCATCGACACTGTATTGCAAAGGGAAATCAATGAAACAAATTTGAAGTTCGGATTGTCGACGCTGCATGCGTGGATACGGTGCTTCGAGTATTGCTTACACGTGTCTTACAAACTCGGCATTAAAAAATGGCAAGCTCGGATGCCGAAGAAAAAAAAATTACCCAGGAACGCAAGAGGGCCATTCAAGAAGGATTCAAGAAGCAATTGGGTCTAAATATCGATCGCCCAAAGCCTGGATACGGCAGCCGCAATGATGGCAACACAGCTCGGCGATTCTTTGAAAATTCGACGGTTTCCGCTGCGATAACGGGGGTCAACGAAGAAGTTATTAAACGCTTGTACGTAATCCTACAAGTTATATCGTGTGGCCACGAGATAAACTGTGAAAGATTTGAACAGTATGCTATTGAAACGGCAAGAAAGACCGTTGCATTATACCCTTGGTACTCCATGCCTACTTCGGTGCACAAACTATTAATTCATGGTCCAGTGATAATAACTCATGCTCTATTACCAATCGGCCAATTATCCGAAGATGCTCAGGAAGCTCGAAACAAAGACATCAAACGATATCGAGAAGATTTTGCGCGAAAAAGTTCCAGGGTTAAAACTATGGAAGATGTTTTTCATCGGCTCTTAGTTACTTCTGATCCGTACATTTCAAGTGTCAGAAGACTACCACAGAAGAAGCTGAAGAGTTTGTCGCCGGAAGCTGTAGCGATGTTGATCGCTCCTAAAGTGACTGCTGCAGCAGACGAATTTTGCGCCGAGATTGAAGCCGTGCCGGGAGTTGTAATAGATACAAACTCGGATAATGATTCTGACTCCGACTCCGACTCTGATTACGATTTTGATTAAGAATAAAATTTTCTATTTTTGAAACGTTCCGTATGTATTTTGGAAATAAAAATAATAATTGCGTAGAATACACTGTTCACGTTTATTTTATTATGATGATTTTTTTAAATATATTAATTTATCTATTTTGCAGGATACTCGGCCATTTTGTTTATAACAATTTGCTGTAAGCTCTTTGTTGCAAGTTATAAACAATAGATATCGGATTGGTAATCAGCGACCTTGAAAACCCGTATATACCAATTTTTGTCAACATCTGGTAACTTTTTAACGTTCATGTCGGCCATATTGGATCGGCCATTTTTTTTACGATAATTTGGCTTGCGGATTCGTAATCAGCGACCTTGAAAACCCGTAAATACCAATTTTTGTCGACATCTGGCAACTTTTTAACATTCATGTCAGCCATATTGGATCGGCCATTTTGTTTACGATAATTTGGCTTTCAGATTCGTAATCAGCGACCTTGAAAACCCCTGTAAGCCAATTTTCATTCCCGTCAAAGGTCATTTGAGGTTTTGGCCAGGTTTTTGGGCTTTTCTCCTACTGTGCGGTAGCCTAATCCCTCAAAACTTTTCATTCTGGAAAGCTTAGAATATTCTTGAAATTTCAGGTTAAAATAATATCGACAAAACAAAAATATCGGAGATCCTTTAGGCTAAGAAAAAATAGCTGATTTTTGTGATATTTTTTTTTAAAGAAAAGACTTCTTCGCCTTTTTTGATACTTAGGGTATGTTTTATTACTACTTTTGGCTGTAGCGTGGAATTTTGTTAATTAATCTTTAAAAATGGCGGGGGTGTGGCACGGTCTTCTAAACGGGTTGCGGCGGATGTTGTCAGACAGCGTGACACGTAGCGTCGACGGGACTAATCTGAACAAAAAAACCGACGACGATTTTTCATTTATTAACACATACGCAGAATATGAACCAAGAAAAAGTGAGAAATGTTGAAAATCAATCAAATGGTACGCTATGAACCGAAGATTGAATTTTTCGAAAAAAATGGCTACATTTTGCAATGAAAAATACTTTTTTCAAAAAAAAAATTCAAAAACATTTACTGTCAGGTTTTAGACAATAAGTCATACCCTACCAAAACATATCGTAAGTCTCAAAAATGGTGGAGAAATCTTTCTTAAAAAAAAATCTTGAAACTCAGCAAATTTTTTCCTCGTACAAAGGTCTCCACCTTAAGGTATATAAAAAACTGTTTTTCTTATAGAGAAAATATAGAGAAAAAGTGTTTTTCTCAATAACCTTAATATACAACCCTTCATACGATAAAACCCTAAAAGCCATTCCCGATATACACACGTATACATGTGTACTTTCCTTAGTGGCCAGGATCACTTGACATTGAACCAAAAAAAAACAACTTTCCCGAGCGAATTAGCGGCCAAACGTACGTTAAGAATATCTGTATAGACGGCAAACTTTGAAGCTCTTCACCAAAAAAGCACTCTTTTCAAATTGTCACGCAAAAAAGCTCCAAACAAAAGTTTTCCTCCGATGGGCTCTTTGCTTATCGTACGGATACGAGAGCTAGGAAAGTGAGGAAAATCCCCGCGTGTAAGCAATCGACGTAATAGCCTGGACGACGTTATCACTGAACCGATCGCGGATCAAGCGAAAAACATGGAAGAGCGCGAGAGCCTAAGCCTCCCTTTATCGCCTTATTCTTTCGGGGGCTCGAAAAGAGCCACTTATACATCAGACATTCTTCCCTCTCTGATTTTTTTTATCTTCACCTCTTTTCCGCGACCACACACATACACCGAGGTGTGGAAGTGTGGGCGCGGAGCTGTCGCCGAGTTTTTCGTATTCCTCGAGGAAAATCTCGACACTCAGATGTTCGTGGGCTTTTCGGGGTGTACGCGTCAAAAAAAATTGCTTCTAAATGCAAATTATGGAGCGTTCGAGCCACGAGGGAGTTAACCTGTTTTAGTTCGTGATCATGTGCCGAGGAGGTCGCCTGTTTTATTTTTTCCAAAGCTATTCCTTGCCGCAAAAAGACATTTTTTTCACAACGCAAAAAATATGTTTTTCGGAAATATTATTTTATTCACTATTTAAGAATTTATTATTTTATTACGAATCGAATTAATAACGATTAAATTGATAAAAACAATTATTGAATTAACTGTTTAATAAATAACAATTGAATAAATAGAATTAAGTATTTTATGAACTGTTTAATAAATAACGATTGAGTGAACAGAAATAACTATTTAATTAATGGAAAACTGAGCTCACGTAAGAGTCAGTGTTACGATTTTCGAAAAAAAAAAAATCTTTTTGCACCTGAAATATCTGGGGAATTTTTTGTCCGGAAATTGAATATCGTACGAGATGCGCAGGGACAACGTTTTGAGAAAATGGGTACAAGGATTTCGATTTTTAAGGATTTTACATTTTCACAAAAATGTCGTCGTGATCTAAGTTGCCAAAAATTTTGAATCTTTGAATGATTTTACGCATATAAATAGACAAGCATGGTAGAACTGTCGTGGATAATAAAATGATAAATAAATAAAAGATAAAATAATAATAAACTCAACAATAAAATAATAAAATATCTCAGTAAAACATTTTTACGCTCCAAATTTCTTAAAACTTGAGATACTTGAATAATTTTTCGCACACAAGTAGAATATTATAAAACAAACGTAGTAATTTAATTCAGCAGGAATTGGCAAAAAGTTTACAGTGCATTAAACTTTTTTTATACTCTAAAATTGAAAAGAAAAGTTAATGGTGCCAATTCCATATAAAAAATGTACATATAGTTTAACTGTACACAACGAAATTATGCAAGTTACACAATTAAAATTGTGTATTAATTTATTTCGCTTCCAAAGCTATAATCTATCTCCACGAATCTCAAATTGACAGGTCGACTTATGGGGGTGGCTTCGTGTAAAAAACAAACTAGCTCACTCAGGCTTTGGTCGCGAAATAAATGAACGAGGAAGCAATGTGCAAATATCGCACCTTTTATCATACCAGGAGAGGCCATGTTCGCTGCCCACCTATGATTTTTTTCTTTTCGGGTAGGTGTGTATCGTCGTCAGGTTTCCGAGATCCAAAAGCTCCGAATCCTTTCCCATTGTGACTGCCGCAATAATACGCGTGCCTTCGTGTGGGCATGTATACACGCACCGTAGAAGCAATTAAAATGACATTAATCACGGAGGAAGGTATATGTATATCGTGCGGTCGATATATACAGGGTAATTCACAAGTGACAGCGTTCCCTTCGTGAGCACATACGGTGTGTAATTGCGAGTAAAACGCTTATTTAAGGGCTTACACCTAGTTCAATGTAACATTTCAAAAATATTCTCTGAAAATTTCAATTCGTTCCGTTCAAAATTGCGAGCGTTATGGGCGTTTATAGGTAGGTTCTACGAACTGGCAAACTTCAAACGCGGCTTTCTCGAAATTACTTTCTCAAAATCGGTGACCACATCTAAAAAATCAGCTCACCAATCATCATCAAATTTTGCAAGCTGCCTTGACATATCGAAAAAGATTGCTTGAACGACGAACTTTTTCTTTCCATGCATAGTTTGCTTTGCATGGAAAGCATAGTGCTTTTTTAGTGCTTTTTTAACAAAAATAGTGCTTTTTTAAACCTAAAATCGATCCTTCCACTTTAGACTGCGGCCTTTTTTCAAAGATCAATATTTTACTAAATTCTTCGCCCAGCCACTAGCTAATTTCACACAAAAACTAAATGCGTTCGATTTTGTCAAATTTCGAAACGAAGAACGTTGTTCAAACAGCGCTCTAAACCATCGTATCTAAAACTTTTTAAAATATTTTTCCATACAAGAATCATACAAGATACTCAAAACCATACTCTCCAATGAAAAAAAAAAAACGTTCAAAAACCTGCACTCGTTTTCCCCGGAAAATTCACGAAAATCCCTCTTTTTCGAACCACAAGCTAGGTGCAAGCCGTTAGAAAATGTTTTTCGCGAAATAATAATGAACACCGAAACTTCGTTCGCAAATCGATAATACGATTCAACAAATTCCATTTATTATTGAATACTTGAAGAAAAAAATGGCGCCTCAGCAGCTACTGTGCCATTACTCAGGGTGAGACTTTAAGGCGGTCCTCTAGTTTCTCGGGTCGAAAAAATCGATTATTTTTTCATAAATCACATCTACAACATGTGTAGAAAATGTGTGCCAAAGGATTTTTCGATATTCGAAGTGGTTCACAAGTTACGGCCCTGGAACGGAGCAGGTATACGGAGCAGGTATACTTTCAAACGCGTTTTTCTCGAAACACCATTTTTCGAAACGGTGACCATGATATTTCAGAAACTACTGCACCGATCTTCTTCAAATTTATACAGCATCTTCAATATGTTATAAGCCAGCGATTGAACTAGGATTATCATGATTGCTTCGATAGTTTTTTTTGTACGAGCGAAAAACTTAAGAAAAAATGAGTAAAAAATAGAATGTAATTTTCAAAAGTGTATAAAAAAGTCAATTTTTGTAATTTAGAATTCACTCTAGTTCAATCGCTAGTCTTAAATATGAAGATTAAAATGCCGTTTGGTTTTTTTATTTCAGATAAGCAGAACAGCCGCAATCTTGGTCACCGTCAAGCACCTCTTTTACTTGATGTCTGTCGGCCACTACAACGTTTATTCTATTATATATTTTGACTTCAAAAAATTTGTAAAGCTTATTTAAATGTTAATAAAGATTATGCAAAAACAATGAGATTGATTATTTCGATGCTTTGCCCGTAAAAAATTATTGAAAAAGCCGTAAAAAAACAGCCGAGAAACTAGAGGACCGCGTTAAAGGTGAATATCTCGGCCAATTTTTGTTGCACTTTGGAGAAGCGTTTCGCTCGCGATGACATCTACATGCCAAAGTAACCCTGGTAGTTATGAATCACCCTGTATATATACGAACGATGAAAATCTTTGCGGCTTGTCGACCGGTGGAAAAAAGGAAGAGAAAAGTCCGGGCGATCGTTGGCTGTATGGGACACGCGATGAAGGCGTTTTGGTTGCTCCGATGCGTAGCCGCGCAACTTGGCGGGACACACGCGATCTTGGCCTCCTCCCTTGACGACACTCGCGAACCTGCCAGGCTTCGCGAGCGAGAGAGAGAGAGAGAGAGAGAGAGAGAGAGAGAGAGAGAGTCACGTTTGTATCTACACGTGAGGTTGGTTCTCGTAGTTGCTCCGACGAGAGGCACAATCCCGATAATGGTGTGTCAGGCGACATTATCAGGAGGGCTTATCCGATTGATCGAGGGCCTCCGTTCTCGCCCTTCCTCTCGACCGTTCTCTTTCTCCGCTTCCACCTTTCCTTGCTCCCGTTATCGCCTTATTTCCTCACCCTCCTTTCTTCCTCCTCTTCCGTCTGGAGGATTAATACGCCAGTCGAGAAGTACAAAAGTCCTGTCGTACCTTGGCGCTTTCGCAGGCGTTGGTTCCCGTCTCAACAGCACGAGGCAAACGATACATCAATTTTTCGGCGGGTTCGGCCCGTGCCCTTTCCCTCTTCTGCAACCTCCGCACACTCACGAAACTTTGACGGGAAAGAAAAATGATTAAGATTGAGCAGACGCGTGGTGTGCCCAATGAATCTCCAGCATATGTCATCATTAATGCGAGAGTTATCCGGGGGCTTCTCTCTATACCTGTACGTATAGACGCGAAGACACAGCTTGATACGCATGGATCACGCGAACTTTTGGGGTGTACAAAAGTGATCGAAGAAAGACGCGCGCCACCGATTAATCCACACGCCTTCAGCCGTAGCCGGATGAGCCATGTGGACGCACGATAGGCCCTTCAGATTTCGCCCTTAAGGGCCCCTCCCGAAGGGCGAGCCTTTGAGGGCAAATTCAGTCTCACGCATCGCACGACTATCACACGCGATATCGCGATGCATTTACATCCGTATTATTTAATCGCTCGGACAATCAAAGTCTGCGATTATTCAATTGGTACAAAGGGTGAAAAGGGCTGCGCCCTGTAAACGCTCCTTCTTTGAATCTATTTTTCAGCTGATTCGCGCAGTTCGTGCCTATCGGGTTTTATCACTTCCTGCTGGGTGTTTGCACGAACGCAAAATAATCTGGGGATGAAGACTGTATGGATGTTAGGCGCCGAATTAGTACCGACCTGCTCTTCTGGGCTGGTGAATTTTTAACTCGAGGACGAGGGTGAAAAACGAATGAAATGTGAATGATGATATGTTGATGGTGTACTGAAATTTCGTTTGGAACTTGGTACACGTATGCAGGGGTGACTTCCGGTTGGGCGTCTTTGGGCTTTCCGTTTTTTTTTCTCACGAGACATCATTATCGCTGAATGCTACCAGTTCTCTCGCACTCTCTGCCTCTCATCATTAAAATGCTCATGACTAGCTCGCGCTGGTGTCGCTGCCAAAGCTCGCACGTACCCCTTGCCTTTCACGTTATTTTGCCACGTCACACGAAGACACCCCAGCGTCCTTTCAACGGGATGATAACGCGGCTTGATAACTCATTCCTTGCGTCTATTTCCATTCCTGTTGGAACTCAATTCACCCATTGAGCTGGCGACCGGGACGAGTGCTGTCGAGTGTTCTTTTCGGCATCCGAGAATCTCGGTCCAAACACTCTCTTCCGCCGCTCCGTCATCATCTCATAAAGGGACACTACCATTTTGATCAAGCTCTTTGTCGTCGGTGGTTTCTCCTCCCGTGCACTCTTTGCCCGCTGGATTAACGTTGTTACCTGTTTCTGGCAATGATACATCGGGCATTCTTTTTTTTTTGTTTGGAAATTGACCTGGTCCGTTCGGAATACGGTGATGAGGCGATATCATTTTTGGGAGCTTTGTATGCTCGAAAGAAATTGGGGCGAAAATCTGATGCCGAAAGTCAAAAAAGCTAGTTCTTTTATGTTTCATGGTGAATTTTTATAGGAAAAGAGCTAGATAATTTATCCAAAAACCAAGTTCTTTTATTTAAAACAGGTTGGTTCCCTGATAAAAAGCTGGTTATTTTATCGAAAACCTAGTACTTTTATTTTATAAAGCTAGTTTTTTATATCAAAAGCTAGTTCTTTTATAACGGAAGATAGTCCTTTTATTTTCAAAAAGCTCGATATTTTATGAAAAAGTTAGTTGTCCTATTTTTAAAAACTAGTTTTTAACTTTAACCCTTGTCAGTCGCACCTCCAGATTGTGACGTGCTAGGCATTGGGGGTGTAACCAACTCCACTCACTTTGGAGAGTAATTAAAGGATTAAAAATTGGATTTTTAATCCTTTTAAAGGAGAGGATTAAAAAATTGAAGAAAAAAAATACTACAATGCATTTTCAACCCTTGTGTATAAGATCACGCCGATTATTTTCAAGGCGTGTAATTTTTAATATAAAAAAATGTCGAAAATCTAATAATTTCTGGAAGGTAGGTCGAAAAACGGCTGGGGTCGATTCAACCCCCGATGACCCTTAAGGGTTAAAAAAGCTAGTTCGTTTATAAAAATAACTAGTTATTTGATAAAAAAAGCTAGTTCCTTCACAACAAAACTAGTTCTTTTTTTTAAAGCTAGTTCTTTTTATCGAAAAAGCTGTTTCGCATATAAAAAAATCTAGGTTTTTCATATATAAATCATCGAAGCCGCAGAACGGCTGCGAAATCGGTCAACTGCGAAACGTGTGCACGAAACAAGAATCACGGTGCACGCGAGCGCATACAATATTTTCATAATTTCGCCACTTTTTCAGCGTACAAAAGATGCGAGTACGAGCCAGCGGGCGGCTTTACCAGCGATCAATTATCCCGGCGTGCGTTTACGCGGTCATGCACACGGGATAAATGGCGACGCGTGAAAAAGTGTGCCAGAGGTTTTTCGCATTTGGCGAAACGAGGGAGATATGTAGAGACAGGGTTGCTCCGCGAGTTGGAAGCATCATGCGAGCTCGAATGCACATATAATAGCGAACGCCGAGAAAAAGAACAGAGAGAGAGGGAGAGAGAGAGAGAGAGAGAGAGAGAGAGAGAGAGAGAGAGAGAGAGAGAGAGAGAGAGAGAGAGAGAGAGAGAGAGAGAGAGAGAGAGAGAGAGAGAGAGAGAGAAAGAGAGAAAACGAGAAAGACGGAAAAACGTCATAGGGACCAGACTCAGCGAGAGAAAAGCGTCGGATGCTGAACGCACAGAATGACGAATGAAAATAAAAGAAAAGCGCGAGTATGATAAATGCCTCGCAGATCATGCCGAGAGAGGGAGAGAGAGAGAGAGAGAGAGAGAGAGAGAGAGAGAGAGAGAGAGAGAGAGAGAACGACGTACGTCGCTCAAAGTTCTCTTTTGCCTCCGACAATGACCCCCGTCACGCTCTCCTCTTCCACACCGCCGGGACGATGAGGCGCACGCGAGAGACGAAAAAGGGAGAGCGCGCGTGGCAAGCGCCCATTATGCTAAAATGCAATCTCCTGATAACCGCTCTGCTAGGGAGCTCTGTAGAAAAAACGCCAGCCGTTCCGTCTACCCGAGCTTGGGTAACCCGAAACCGCGACTACGCGCGTATCCCAGTTAATCTTGAGTGGACTGTACCTCTGTCCAATTCATCCATCTTTCCCTGTCAGTTCTTCTCACTTTCTCTCTCTTCGTCTACCTGGCAGGCGCAGGATCCGCGCAATTCCTGAATAAAACCCGGGAAATGACACCTGACGGAGTATCCATGAATTACACATATCGATCCAGCGAATGAAGCTGGTCAGGATGCACAGAAAAAAAATCAATCGAATCAAAAAAATCTATTGGTTGATTGAAATAAATGTCTGATCGCGCTACCGATATATGAGAATGTTACAATACTATAAAATATTGGAAAACGTGATTGATTCAAATAACGTATTGTTTTATTTGAAAATCTCTTCTATTTTCTGAATATCTACATTGTCCTACAAATAAAATTATATTCTATTGAAATCATTCTGTATACAATCCGTAGATGTATGGATGAAATAATTAAGCGGTTCCTACAACATTTTTTATTTCGTACAAAAATATAATCAATAGAACAAATTATTTCTTTACTACATCGAAAGGAATATGCCATGGGACGTAAGTTTTTCAATTTGTTTTAAATCTTAAATAAAAAGTGAGCATTAGAATGATCATTCACGATAATAGTGGAGAAAATATCAGACATCCAATGGAATATCCATGGAGAGAATATCAGATATTCAACTGATAAGAACAGATACTACACTTTGATTTTAGGCACAGGCAAAGAAGCGATACTCTTTAGAGTTTCTCCGGCGTTCAAGTAGATTTTCGGTTCGCGCTACGCTTACGAGAAACGAGCGCGCGTGCGGCTTCTAGCGGTTACTCCGAGAACTACGGGTTTCCTCACGCCTATAATTTCGGTGGCGCTCGGCCATGATTTGGTTGAATTTTTTCAACCAAATGCGCAAGGAACAAATTTAATTTCGCATAATTTTTTAACCAATTCAGACATTTCCTTAATATTTTTCAAAAAAAAATGAAATATTAATGTTTTAACGAATAATGTACTTGAGAATCAACATCGGATATGGTGAAAAAAAATAAAATAACATATTTACTCAATAGAAATTATATCTGAAGCAAACGAGCGAAATTCAATTTTTCTTGTGTACTCGAGTCAAAAATATTCATGTTATTAATTGAAACACTTTTTTTGTTCGTTGCAGACAATGCATTCCAAACTATATAATTTGTTCGCGATAATTTTTTAGATAGTTTCAATAACATATTGTTCTCGGCTAACAATATATCTTTTGAACG
>CALYCA010000091.1:0-17746 GCA_944452715.1 Ophion slaviceki | reverse complement strand
CGCAAATCGTAATTTGTTGGCACAAAACTCGACATGTTTATCTCTAATAAACTAATGCTACTGAATGAAACTCGTGTTATTGTGAGTTGGAAATCTTTGTCGGATATCAATACAATAACAAGACACCGCTGACGTGATGTGTCGGTAACTGCATCGACATCTAGCGCCACCTATGGGCAAATTCCGGTTTCATACTTACACACCTGGTAAGGTTAAAAAGAAGACTTTTCCAGATAAAATAAATAACCGAGAGTATTTTTGAAAAAACCGGGTCAAAAAAGTTATCATTTGTAGAAATGACATGCGAAAAAACTAATGCAGATGGTTTTCATCTCGAAAACCGTGGGACTGACACTGAGCTGAAATTCCAGCGTATAGTAAGACATGATCTGACCTATCGACAGTTGAAGGTTTCTTCATAACAGGGCATATATATATATATATGAGTTCGACATTTCCATCAATCACTATACATTTCCATAAACCAGTATGCATCGTATCGAATAAAAAAAAACACAAAAAACAAAAATGAAATACGCAGCAAAACAATACTTTGACAGCTGAGCACGGTCTACCACAAAAAACCGTGAATTTCGTTATGCGCTTAATATCATGAGCTTTATTCTTATTTCGGCAAAATCGAATTTTCATTATTATATTCGGTCGCAGATGCACAACTTATATATATATATATATATATATATATATATATATATATATATATATATATATATATATATATATATATATATATATGAACGTTCGTTAATCGCGTGTATCCCCGACGACTCAGGGAATGCACGTGCGTGGGCGCACCGAGTGCACCACCATCGACGAGTGTATCTATAGATCCACACGCACACACACACACACACACATATATAATATATATAAACAAGAGGACCAGAGAAAGACGAAGGCACGATGAGACTACGGTAACGTAAAGATATGGCGAAGAAGAAGCTGAAGAAGTACAACAAGAAGAATAAAAACAAAACATCGGAAAAGGAGAAAAAGTAAATGCAGACCCGATACACACATACACACACACACACACACACACACACACACACACACACACACACACACAAACACACACAAACACACACACACACACACACACACACACACACACACACACACACACACATTTTATTTGTGTGTATATATATATATATATGTATATATATATATATATATATATATATATATATATATATATATATATATATATTCGTGTGTGTATGGGCATCTACGCGCTGGGGAAGATTTAGCCCCGGGCAGGAAGACGAGAAGTGGTTTCGCAACGAGCGACCACTGTTATAGGAGCCCCGACGAGCGACCGGTACGTACACCCCTCGTACTCGCCGTTTTACAATCTATCTCTCTCATTTATATGGTATACGATCTTTTGCCATATACAGAAATACACACACACACACACACACACGCATGCACGCACGCACGCACGCACACACACACACACACACACACACACACACACACACACACACACACACACACACACACACACACACACACACATATATATACATATGCGAAGGTTGAAACGGGGGAGGGTGGCAACGGTGGTGGATTTAGGGCCTGGGGGGCCCGACGAAAAGTCTTTCGTGCAGCTCGCGTGGCATGCGCACCTTGCGCATAATTAATAATTGCACCGCGAGATGCGCGAGAGTCCGAAGGAAAAGAGAGAAACGAAAGAACAAGCGGCTACACGTCCGCGATAATATCCCGTGAATGGTTACGCTTGATAGGCGCGAGGGCGACCGTGTTGCAAACACGTTTTCACGCACCCAAGGGACACACGCGTACACGGGCAGTGTAACATTGTTTTTGAAAGAAGCAAGGGCCGCCGTTTTCAACTTCTCGCCGAGACGCCTCGCGGCTAGCCGCAGCGTATATTTGATCCGATGTCTAATTTCCTTCTGACCGAAAAAGCCACCCGACGAAAAATTGGTGAAATCCGCAGGGTCAACTATGGGCCGGTAGGCTCAAAATCCATTTAACGGATGGAAAGTTAGTCTCTCCGCAAAAAGTTCTCAAGACGAAGTCCTTAGGTTGAATGCCCAATTCCGAAGAAGCCTCCATGCTAAAAAATGCATTTTCAATCTTGTTAGGGTGGAATTCTTCCAAGGATCCCCATGACGTATCGTTCGTAGAGTATTTCGGTGGATTACATAATTGCAGCGAGAATTCTCACGTAATTTGCGGTTCCGGTACGACGGGACGAACCAAGAGAGCTCTATTAGCCGAGAGTCAGAGGCGTAAAAAAAAGTAATGATGACAAAAAAGAACCAAAAATCACAACTTATGATGGAACACGAGCGAGCCGTCACTCCCCCGTAATTCTTTCGTGATCTTTTTGCAAACATTAATATATATATATATATACACACATATCCGAAACTTTCCGCGCTTTTGCCCTCGTGATTTACCGGCCAAATGTGATTTATAGCAGCGGAAAGCAACGCTAAACGCGATGGCACGAACGAGCCGGCATACACGTCATGCACATCTATATATGTAGCGCATCCAACAGTGCAATAGAGGCTTCCTCCAAAAAAAGGGCCAAAGTGGAAGATTAGGGACGATTATCCTTACTGATCAGGTGTGCCCAGACATACACGGTGTATATACATATATATTTATCAAAGAATATATATTCGATCGTAACTCAAACTCTCTCTCTCGCTTTTTGACGCGTGGGTGGTTTCGCTCGAGCATCGCGATAGTATAATGAAATAAAAATGAAACCGAGACACGCCGTGTCCGTGGACTCGAGTCTAGGCCCTATACATCGCTTCCTCTCTCGATTGGAATCTGCTCTCGCTCTCGCGGCTGCTTCGCGCAAAAACAAAGTCCAACGATTTATCACAGGATCTATCGATCCTGTTTCAGACATTCTATGAATTATATCATGAATTTGCAGACATCATTGGAGGGTTTTGTTTTCCCTCGGGTGGGTGCTTTTTTGGCAATCCAATGTGTGTTGTTTCCTTGTGCGGTTCGTTGCCGAATTTTCATTTCATTTTTCGAAATTGAGACTTAGTATGTTAAGGCGGTATATACATTTAAAACGATAAAAAAATCGATTTCTTTTTTTTTAACTATAGAACTATATATGTAGAATATTTTTCCAAAGTTTCAAAGCGAAATTCGAAAAACTTCGAATTCGGAGCGGGCGTGAACTTCAATCGCGTTGTTCTCAAAGCTGCATTATCGAAATTGGAGTGCAGGATTACTCAAAAACTATTAAGCCGATTGGGTTGAAACTTGGTAGAAATTTTGATGATATTGGTACCTTCTACTTGACGAGAATTGTTTTTGAAAAATTGGAAAAAAACTACTTTTTTAATCCACATTTTACAGAAATGTTGCGTGAAATGTTGATTTTTTTTTGTAAATGCGTGCCATTTTCTTAAATTTCCATTTTCTTCATTTTAATTACCTTAACATAGAAACCATACATGTTCTAACTGAAAAAATGAAACTGTTTCGCAACTCCCGCGGCGACCTCGCTGTAACACTCTGCCACAGTTCCGACATTTTGATGATGAATTAATTTAAAAAAAATATTTGGTGTACTTATATATACTATTAAAGTATACCTAAAGTTTGATAATTGTAGAATAATTATTTCCTAGTTTTGAAAATCCGTCAATATTGCTAATTTTTTGCCTGTCTAAATGTACATCCCGAAAGTAATGGATGACAAAAGTACAAGGGAGCTTTTTTCGGGTGGGTGTCGGAAATTCGATCGATCAATATTCAGAAGGACCGAAATTTCGAATTCATTAAGGACGAACGTTGTAATATAGATAGATGAATCTTATGACAGTCTGCAAAATAGTTAATAAAAATTGTGAACGCAAATATCTCGAAATTGATTTATAGCGAAAATAAATATAACATTTAACAAAATAATGAGAGATGTAACATCGACTTTCCGATATAAATACACCGACCAATTCGAGACGACGAATCATCGAATTGTAAATATTATGATGGTTTACAGCTTCGAATTCATTAAGACCACTCTAGAGACCGAAAAAATAGGCTTTTTGGGGATTTTTTTCTCAGAAAAAATACAAAATAAATCGAGATTACAAAAAAAGGTATTTATCATACATGTCAGTGACTGTATACAAAATTTTTTTCGAAGCGATTAAATTCAAAATGGCGGCTGCGCATGTAACCCGGTAGCATAACCGGCGCATGTAGCGCCGGTAACATGACAGACAATTTTCAACCGATTCACTTGAAATGTTGAATATATCTTGAAAAATACATTGACCATGGAAGTACGTAGGATTTTTTTATTTTGCATAGTTCATTTGTTATTAACAATTATCTAACAACTTTTGAGGCAAATTTTTGCAAAGTGAAAAATTTCGTCCCATAATTGTTAATAACAAATGAACTATGCAATATAAAAAAAAAATCCTACGTACTTCCATAGTACATAGTACCTACCTTCAAGATATATTCAACGTTTGAAGTGAATTGGTTGAAAATGGTCTGAGGTATGTTTCCAGCCAACTTAAAAATGCAGTTTTGATATAAACATTGCACAGCCGCCATTTTGAAATCAATCGCTTCAAAAAATTAATTGTATACAGTCACTGATATGTATGATAAAGACCCCTTTTGTAATCTCGACTTATCGTGTAGTTTTTCTGAAGAAAAAAATCCCCAAAAAGCCTATTTTTTCGGCCTCTAGAGTGGCCTAACCCCTTAAAGCAAAGGGCCAAAAAGTCGATCAGTTAAGGGGCCAGTACACTTTGAAAATTTTAAAAAATCGAAAGCAAGCAAGACTTGAAGAAATCGACGATGATGAGTAATCAGAAGGGATTTTGTACGGTGCAGGAATTGCCGATTGAGTTTAGCTAAGAGTTTTTCATAGTATAAACTTCAAACGCGTTTTTCTCGAAACAACGTTTTCAAAATCTACCTCCATCGTATCTCTAAAACTAATGAACCGATTCTCTTGAAATTTGAACCACGTATTGTAAACATGATTCGCAACAAGATGACCCTCGATGGTTTTAAAATTTTGATTTTTACTCTTTTTTTGCGAAAAACGCGTTTTTTTTGCTTTTTTCGTTTTTCATCTGCCATTTTTTTCTATTTTTTTCATAAAACTTTATACCCGAGGGTCATTTTGCAGCTGGTGTCATACTGAATCTAATGGACTTTGATTTTTTCGTTTCAGACAAGCCGTTGCCGAGTTGTGATGGAGCTACTTAGCCCATCTATTTTTGAGGCTTTACGTTAAACTATAGTTTTTGTACTTAAAAATGAATCAAAAAGTTTTTAAAATGTATTTCAAGACTTTATTCATCAAGCCCAACAACTTTTATATTCATATTTTATAAAACCCTCAAGAAAAATCGCGAAAATAGCCTTTTTTCGTGGCTCCAAAGTGGACTGGCCCCTTAAAGTAGCGATAGGCCGAAAAGGCGAACGGTCCGGACAGCGAAAACTTATGACCGAGCAATACGTTACTTGCGCTTCCGAGTGAAGTTGGCAGATAGTGCTGGTGGGTAGTCGGGTAAGGCAGTCATCCCATGTTCGCTCTTTAGGTATTCGCTATTTTGGACCAGCGATCATTTGCGTATCTAAGATCTACACATTCGAAATTTGTATTTTTGATATATGGCTTTTTGCTATGGATGCTATCACCAATATTAGATACACTTTTTTCTATTTCGGAGATATGAATGTTGTAGATTGTTCGAATCTATACTTTTATGATTCATCCTGCAGACATCTGAGTACATGCTTTCGAATAAATGAGCTCTTGAATAAATAATCATTTGGTGTAATAGTTGGTCGATTTCGTCATCGGTCGAAGGATACAATTTCGAATAATTCAACCTTCGTTATTTTGAGTTTAGGATTCTGTTATTTCGAAATCTCTGTCGTCCTATATTCGGTCATTCAAAGTCTCGACCCCCGCCCATTTTAACCTTCACAATTGTAAGCACTTGAGTTTTTTTTCGATACACATTTATTTCGAAATTTCCGTGTTTGTGATTTTTATTTTCGAGTTTAAAGATGTTCAAACAAATGGCTCATCTTTATTCTAACGTTCGTTAATTTTTCATTTCGATATTCTTGTCATTCGATCGATTCATGATTCAAGTTTTCACCCCCACCCCTTTTTTCTTTCTCTCGAGTACTACATCGAAAATTGTTTGTCGATTTTTTTCGACAAAAATTAAAAATTCAAAAAGCGCGTTGGTCGCCTGTTGCGTAAGTACAAAGAGCGGGGGGGGGGGGGGGATTGAAGAAAAGATTTGAGGAACGTGAGTTGAGAATCGTTGAATCAGTCTTACCGGTAGGACTATCATTTTCTCTGGATTAGCATAATGACCAGGGACTTTAGGGCTTTCTCGTTTCTCTCTCTCTCTTTCTCTCTCTCTCTCTCTCTCTCTCTCTCTCTCTCTCTCTCTCTCTCTCTCTCTCTCTCTCTCTCTCTCTCTTCTTCTTCGGGCGCACCGACCGAGTTCCGTGGATGAAAATCATGGAGCAAAAACGGCACAAAAGTATCATCGAGTCGGATGAACGCATCCCGAAGAAAAAGAAACGAGACACACAAAAAGGACGAAAAATAATAATAATAAAACAATAATAAAATCGAAACGAAAAATGCGCTGGTAGCAAACGCAGAGTATGTGAGAATAATGAATAGGATAGTTTTTGGTATTCGAAGATTATACGGATTCGCGAGAGGCTCCGCGAGGGGCCAAATTATAGATTTGTCGTTTCGTTGCTTCTTTTCCAGTTATTTTTTCTCCGATTTTTGAGGGGGTGAAGAACGTGAGTCGCATAAAGCGAGGGCGAGACAGAGAAAGAGGCATAGAGCGAAGAATTGTGTAAAAAGGAAATACGAAGAAGAACACGAACGAGAGAAAGAGTTGAGGCGCGATTTGGCTTTGGGGTGGTTCAGAGTTCCATCGAGTTGCTCTCGGTCTACCGGGAAGTTGCGGGCGGAGCCGTTCCCGCAAGAGAGAGAAAGAGAGATTTCATCTACAGGATCGTGGCGAAAATTGGTCCATTTTTTTTCTACTACTACCGGGAATTCGAATGAGGCAAGAGGAGCGTGAAATTTCACAAGGAGCCTTTGCGAGAAAGAAATGTTCCTGGGACAAACTTTCTTGCGTTTACATCAAAAAGGTATATTTCAAGGAAAAAAAAGGAAGAAAAAAGGGATCGGAACATCGGGGGAATTTAAATGTAAAAAATACTTTAAAAAAGGAAGATTTTATTTTATGTACTAAAAAGTAGAGTTTTTTTACCAATTCACCTCTATATGACTATAGATAAAAACTTGGCGGGCTCAACTTTTTAAATGTTTAATAAATTTGATCAATTCAGTTTCATTAACCGTATTTAATTTGGCACAATGGTAAGTCCAGAAATTATTATCACGCGTTTATGAGTATAATATATATGTGTGTGTGTATGTGTGTGTGTATATATATATATATATATATATATATATATATATATATATATATATATATATATATATATATATATATATATATATATATATATATATATATATATACAGGGTGTCCCAGAACTCAACGCCAAGCCGAAACGGGGTGACAGGATTGATTGTAACCATCATGAGAAAAATCAGAAAAAAAATCTATCCCATGCAGTTTGAAAATTATGGGCATTTAAGAAAAACCTAGAAATTTGGTCAAACTGTAACCATTTTTCGGTTATTGTGGTTAATTTTTATTATCTTTGTTCATTTAAACTTTGAAAGCGTAACCCTAAATAACATTTCTAGAATCACAGTAAAAAATAATGACACAATTGCCCCAAGTCTCCTAGAATTAAGACTATTTGTAAAACTATGAATTTAAAATTTTCAAAATTTGTCTACTTTGAAAGGCCCTGCTTTAAAAAAAAAGTACTAGAGTGCCTTGGCAAGTGCCATTAAAAGTTGGCGCATTTAATCAGGATTGTAAAATGGTACAATACTTGTTAGTTTCATACTAAAAAAAACGAGTAAAAAAATTAAAACCTCAAGTAATCCGATTTTGCTAACCCATTTTACTCAGTTAAAATGTTTTTTTTTCGCACAAGCTCTTGGTAGGTTCTTAATTTTACGGAAAAATTATGAGAGAGATGGATAGTGGACATGTTTGCCATGAGTGAGCGAGACAGATAGTGACGCCACGCAGTGAGACGGAGATGCGTCGTTTAAACGAGTGCAAATGAAACAGATACAGACGCCATACCAAGCAAATGGCTACGCTACCAGTCTGACACCAGTTAGCATGGCAAACATGTCCACTATCCATCTCTCTCATAATTTTGCCGTAAAATTAAGAACCTACCAAGAGCTTGTGCGAATAAAAAACATTTTAACTGAGTAAAATGGGTTAGCAAAAATCGGGTTACTTGAGGTTTTAATTTTTTTACTCGTTTTTTTTAGTATGAAACTAACAAGTATTGTACCATTTTACAATCCTGATTAAATGCGCCAACTTTTAATGGCACTTGCCAAGGCACTCTAGTACTTTTTTTTTAAAGGAGGGCCTTTCAAAGTCGACAAATTTTGAAAATTTTAAATTCATAGTTTAACAAATAGTCTTAATTCTAGGAAACTTGGGGCAATTGTGTCATTATTTTTGACTGTGATTCTAGAAATGTTATTTAGGGTTACGGTTCCAAAGTTTAAATGAACAAAAATAATAAAAATTAACCACAATAACCGAAAAATGGTTACAGTTTGACCAAATTTCTAGGTTTTTCTTAAATGCCCATAATTTTCAAACTGCATGGGATAGATTTTTTTCTGATTTTTCTCATGACGGTTACAATCAATCCTGTCATCCCGTTTCGGCTTGACGTTGAGTTCTGGGACACCCTGTATATATTCTTAAATCTTAGATTTTTTAGATTTAACCTATCAATCTTGGATTTCTTTAATAAAAACCCTGATACTGAGTACTTTCAGGATTTTTATTTAACAAATCTAAAATTGTTTTAAATTAGTAAGTAAATTAAATACGGTTGATATGTTAACGATTTATGTAAATGAAAGGTTATATGTCTAAATTTGGAGCGCCCCAAGTTTTTATTTATAGTCACATATAGATGACTTGGTAAAAAAAAATTGTTTTCCACTTTTAAGTACGTTAAATAAAAGCTTGTTTTTTTTTAAATATTTTTTTTACATGTAAATAATTTTCGACTTTTTAGTCTCTAATTGATTTTACTAGTTATATGTTACTAGTAGTTTACTAGTTTACGAGTTTGTACGTTGGGAACATGGAATGCTTGTGAAAAACAACAAAGACTGTAATTGGGATTGAACTTACGACTAATTGCTGCATATAAACTTATCACATACAAACTCGGCTGTGAATTTGGTTGCATGTGTTAGTGAGATTTTATATGGATGATTAGAGATCGCTAATTTTTCATGAAAAGTTGAAAATTGTATGGATTTTTTTTTTCAAGTTGAATCATGCATTGTCACCTTTTAGATGCATGTTTGCAAAAAATTCGGAGCTCCAAGTAGTCGGGAAATGTGTGAATGCTCGATTTTCCGTTTTGCATCTCACAGAAAGTCAAGTTACATGAAGGCTTGTAAACAAAATACTCAATGTTCCGAGAGGTGAGTCTTGGAAGATTTACCAAAAAATGTTATATATATATATATATATATATATATATATATATATATATATATATATATATATATATATATATATATATATATATATATATATATATATATATACTAGGGTGATTCGTTTCAGGGCAACTTTTTTTTTGATCCATCGTGCCCGAAAACCTTTAGTTGGTACCCAAAAACGAACTTTCGTGAAAGGGGGGTGTTGCCAAAAAATATTTAGAGGTCGCAAATCAAAATTGAAGGTTTCCCATTTGATTGACATTGAAAAAAATGTTTTTCTCATTATTAGTGTTACCATTCCGCGAATTTTGATGTCGCGATATTTTCCAAGTGGGTTCTCATAGGAAATATGATACTCCACAATAAAGTTGATTGAGCCATGGCCGTAAATTCAACCGTTTCAGCGGCATCATTATTTCAAGTGAATACTGTGCAAAATATCTATTCAAACGGCTGTAACGCCTAAGCTATTAGATATATCGAAAAAAATTTAGATGAGAACTTTGTAGAGAAAGTAATTTTCTACAAAAAAGTCTTATAAGCCGAGCCCGAAAATTCAACTCTTTCTCAGCTATAGGTGGATGAAGTAAAATAAATAGATTCTTTTTAAACAAAATAAATCTATTCTTCATTTACTTCATCCACCTATAGCTGAGAAAGAGTTGAATTTACGGGCTCGGCTTATTAGACTTTTTTGTAGCAAATTACTTTCTCTACATAGTTCTCATTTGAATTTTTTTCGATATATCTAATAGCTTAGGCGTTACAGCCGTTTGAATAGATATTTTCATACAATATTCACTTGAAATAATGATACCGCTGAAACGGTTGAATTTACGGACATAGCTCAATGAACTTTATTGTAAAGTATCATATTTCCTATGAGAACCCACTTGGAAAATATCGCGATATCAAAATTCGCGGAATGGTAACACTAATAATGAGAAAAACATTTTTTTCAATGTTAATCAAATGGGAAACTTTCAATTTTGATTCGCGACCTCCAAATATTTTTTGACAACACCCCCCTTTCACGAAACTTCGTTTTTGGGTACCAACTAAAGGTTTTCGGGCATGATGGGTCAGAAAAAAAAAGTTACCCTGAAACGAATCACCCTAATATATACACAGAATAACATTTAATAACAGTATATAATATATAATCATAACTACTGAACAATTTTAAGGCGAAGAATCGCCTGTTTTATTCCAGTGGCACGAAAAAATTGAATTTTTAAATTCCGGTTCGATAAGTACTAGTTTTATCTGTCTACTTTAAGGGCATATATACACCTAGATGGTGGAGGTCGAGGATTTAGAAGCTATGAACATTCCGTCGACCGCAGAAGACCTACACTATATGCCTGGTATCGATGATTCCATGTAAGTTGACAAATTTCATGATTTATTCATTCCCAAATTTTCAAACGCGTTTTTCTCAAAACCACGTTTTTCAAATCGGTACCCAACATTTCTCGAAAACCAATGAACCGATTGCCTTGAGGTTTTTTTTGGTTATTCTATACACCATTATCTAGTACTTATCATAGGATTTTTTTTCCGTTACTTAGTTTTTGTTTTATAGGCAAAATAATAACTAATTTATGGCCGAAAAATCACTATTTATGTTCAAACGTCCGCCATTTTGTCGTAAATCGATATTTTCAAAATCGGCTATGACAAATACTAGATTATAGTATCTAATTTAATAATCTTTTTGGTTTTTTTTTTCAGATGATTTTTGAAGAAACGCCAGTGGGTATACGCAGATTTTTTTTACGATGCTCCAAGGATCATACAATATCCTTGTATATTTATGATATTTTTAAATAAAGAAAATTAAACATATTGTTGAATGTATATACTTTTAGATCATTAAAACCCCAATCCGAAATTTCAAATAGTTTCCCTTGAAAAAATTCACAAAAATGACCTTTTTCCGGCTCCTAGGTGTATATCTCCCCTTAAGAAACAAATATATGTTTTTAAGATAAAAATGGCAGAGGCACCTCTGGTACCGCAAACGCTGTCAACAAAAACACGTCCCAGGAAAACGACTGTAACTTTTTTAACGTTTGAAATTTTTGTAACCAAATTTTCACACAATGTACATAAAATGTCATACTTCAAAATGTGTATCATGGTTGTTCAATAAAATTCATTTTTATACACAAAAAAGATTCTCAAATATAACCTTACTTTTAGCCGGCTAAGGTGGTATGTAAGCTCTCAGGAAACTTTATGAAAAAAAACATCGTGTGCCGAATTTTCATACAAACCAATTCGAACATCTGACTTTGATAGCGTGCAGTGTAAGAAAAATGTACTGCGCATATCGCTCCAATGACTTCAAAAAGTTGTTCAGTTATTGTCGATTCGTGTCATTTGTAGAAATGGCATGCCAAAAACCTAAAGCAGGTGATTTTTTTTTTCAAAAAAATCACATAAATCCCAAAATCTCGAAAACCGTGGGACTTTTACTAAACTGAAATTCCAACACATAGTGGAACATGATCTGACCTATCGACAGTTGCAGGATTATCCATTCACAACAGAACACCCTGTATATATGCATCATTTTGACTTGTGATTTTTTTAAATGCATGACAAAATTGGCAACATGGATGTCAACTATTTCGTATTTTTCATTTTTACGAGTCGACTCTTTTCCTGACCATCGAGTCGAAAATAATACGCCACATTTTATTATTTCATTACGCACAAGTGCATATACCCCCGAACAAGTGTATCATATCCCCGTTGATAGTGAGTTTCACGTACGCATACGTACAGGCAAATACAGCAGTGTGCACAGATATTGCGCACACGAGCATAGTGAGGGCGCGCTCGGATTTATATGACCTGTTAATTATATTTTCCATAAACATCGCGCGCGCACGCCATTCAACGTGTTTTATGTCCGTCTACGGCAAACTTCTCTCGCTCTCTCTCTCTCTCTCTCTTTCTCGTTCTCCCTCTCTCCCTCGCGCCGATTTTCTCTCGCTGCGCGCACTTCGCTGTAGCCGGTCTCCCTTGCTTGGCCCACAATTTATAGCATCCGCGAGAGGTGCCGCAAAGAGAATTTTATATACACGTCTGCCGAGTGTTTCGAGTATATGCGCAACGAGAGGTCTATCTCAAAAGTGTATTTGCTCCGCACATGCCTTTGTATTCCTTTTTTTGGAAGCGCATTTAATATTAAAGTTTGTTTGAATAATATTTTACCGTTTGATTTAATTTAAATTAGTGTTATTATTAAATTAATTTTAATTCGATTTAATTGAATTAATTTCTCTCAATACAATTTACTTCATTTCAATTCTACACAATTTACGTTAATTTAATTTAAATTATTATTATTATTATTACTGTGCATAGATTCCAGACATAAATGGAGAATGAGGGCCCGTTACGAAAATTCCAATAGTACATCAAGTTTTTCAGGGCTGGGCAAGAGGCCCACCTTAATTCTTTCTTTACATCATATATACATATACATACATACATACATACATACATACATACATACATATATATATATATATATATATATATATATATATATATATATATATGTATGTATGTATGTATGTATGTATGTATGTATGTATGTATGTATGCATGTATGTATGTATGTATGTATGTATGTATGTATGTATGTATGTATGTATGTATGTATGTATATGTATGTATGTATATGTATATATACATACATATATACACGCACACACACACACACACACACACACACGTCTGCCGAGTGTTTCAAGTTTATGCGCAACGAGCGGTCTATCTCAAAAGTGTATTTGCTCTGCGACATGCCTTTGTATTCCTTTTTTAAGCGCGTTTATATTTACATTTTTTTGAAAAAATATTTTAGTGTTCGATTTGATTTAAATTGCTGTTATTATTAAATTAATTTTAATTCGATTTAATTGAATTATTTTCTCTTAATACAATTTACTTAATTTCAATTCAACACAATTTAAATTAATTTAATTTCAATTATTATTATTATTATTATTGTTGTTGTTGTGTATAGATTGTATACATAAATGGAGAATGAGGGCCCGTTACGAAAATTCCTATAATACACTGTACATCAAGTTTTTCAGGGCTGAGCAAGAGGCCCACCTTAATTCTTTCTTCACATCATATATATATATGTATATATATATATATATATATAGCCTCGATAGTTGATCGTCCACCACCCACCTATTAATTACGAATTTAGTCAAATGTATATAATAAGAGCAACGAGGGTTGGTCGAGCGAGTCTTCGCGAGCACAGGGATATCGCCGCGTTATTTCGAGCGTTGTTTCTCCCGTAACAACCACCACCGTGCCGTGCACTTTGCTCACGAGAAAGATACGTCCCCCTCCGGTAAATTCTTTTATTTTCCATTTTTTTTGCCTTTCTCGCGCATCTTTTTAGCCCCCTTGGCTGTCGTTTTTCTATCATCTTCTTCTTCCTCCTCCTCTTCTGGTTCAACTCCACGATTCCCATAGCCTCGAGGACTATATGTGGAAAGAACGAAATTCGACAAAATTCTTTTTCCTTCGGGTCCACGGGTGGAGGCTCGAAAAGAGGGGATGAGAACGATTTGTTCGTTATATAATGTGTACACGTGTAAGAGTGCACGCGCTCATGTATATTCAGGAATAAGGGTAATTCTGCTTGCTTTAGCGGCACGTCGCGAACAACGTTGAATTAGAGGGTTATAAAAATCGTGTGTCATTTGCGGACAGCTAATTTGCGTTCTATGTGTATTTGAGTGTAGAGATAAAGGACTCTTTATTCGATAATAATTGCTCCGAAATATCTCGTACGTAAAACCACAGGCGCTATAAACACTCATTTTCTTGGATTCTTTTAGCATCTCTTTCTCTGTCTCTCTTGGCTCTAATTCCCGGTTATTTCTGCATTCAAATCGTTTCTTTACTCCCGCGGTCAAGTCCATGTCATTTCGCAAATGCGATGTGGCCTCCCGAGCTCGCTATGTCTCTCTCATTCTCTCTCTCTCTCTCTACCCCCCCCCCTCTCTTTCTTTCCGTCTGTCCCCGTACATGTTATTACATACATATATTTATATACATATATATATATAAATTAAGCCGAGTCGTTGTATGAAACGAGATCAGAACGAAAAAGAGGCAGGCTTCTCTTGGCGCTTGGCAATCCGCCACTCTACGCAGCAAGCAAACCTGTCACCGCCCACAACAACAGAGAACGCGCAACCACAAATAATCCACCTGTGTTAAACCCTCCAGTCCCAACTTATATCTTCGTTCTCGTCCTTCTCAGTCTGATATATATACATATATATGTGTGTGTGTGTGTGTGTGTGTGTGTGTGTGTGTGTGTGTGTGTGTGTGTGTGTGTGTGTGTGTATCTGTATATATGTATATATAAAGCGTAATCTATCCTCGCCTCGACGTCCTCGAGGCCTCCTCGGCGCCACACATTGCGCAGCATGTCATACCCACGCTCGGCATAGGTGCAAAACGCCCCGACCCAATTCTTTCCGAGATTACAAATTTATTTGGTAAATTACAACAATCGAATTAACGTTGCAAGAGCGAGCTAGAAAGCAAGAGGCAGAGAGAGAGAAAGAGAGAGAGAGAGAATAAGTATTAGGGCGAGAGCCTGAATTCGAAGGTCCAAAAAAAAGCGTTTTTCGGGATTTTTTTTTAAGGGAAAAAAAACAATTGAACCTAGTAAAAATTGATGTATCTTTTCACGTATATTTGAAACGTATAAAAAAAAATGTTCAACACAAAACAAAAAATGTATAAAATATGTATAAAAAAAAAGTTCAACACGAAACAATAAATGACTGCAAATTTATCAGCCGGTTCCAGTGCGTCTTGCCACTGCAATCCCCAATCGGCGGGACAGATGCAGCTCGTAATTCTTGACTGAACAAATAAACCAATAAAATGTTCAATTGTTATATATTTTTCTTCTGGGCAAAATAAGAAAAAGCTGAAAAAATCGTGAAATTATAACTTTTCTTAAGGTTAAAAAAAAGTGTTAAAAAAAACACTTTAACGTACTGTAAAAATAATTTAAGAAGACTTTTTCGAGGACTTTTTTAATTCACTTCGAAGAGATTTTCATACTGAAGAAAATAAACGTTTGTTTGATTCAATAGGTCGTTTAGTTTTTTTGCTATCACGCCCGCCGATTTGGAAAAAGCGTGAAAATGAAAACTGGAGAAAACGCGCTTCAAAATTTTCAATAGGAGGAAATATCAATATCAAATATCAATCGCTTTTCTGCTTTTGGCCTTGTATCTTCGAAAATATTTACAATTGGCCTCTGTAACTTTGTAAATATATTCTTGGCTAGTTTATCTATCGATTTGAACATTAATAAAAAACGATTTTTACGAAACTTAAGGGATATCTTTTTTCCATTTTTTTATTGGCTTAAATGACGTAAAAACATCTCAAGAATAACATTCATTAACATTTCTTCATGACATTTTTTTTCAAACATTTGTAAAAACTGAAATTCGAAATTGATAGCTCTGAAATGATAAATTCGACTTCTCATTGCAAGCACGTGCCGCTGTTTGTGCATTCGCTATATGTAAACAGTTTTCTGTTTATTTTTGTTGGTGTTATGATTTAAAAAATGAGTGATAAAATGTATATGAACAAAAAGGTTAATAAAACGAATTGTGTAACGCGTAGAAGAAGCAAAATTCAAGCAGTTGCAGTCGCGTTTTTCTCGAAATCATGTGTTTGAAATTGACACGCAGTAAAGTTCAAACAATTTTTTATCAGTTTGACTTGAATTTTTTACTGCAGCTTCTCAGATAGATTGTCCACCGAAGTACACACAGTTTTAATGGTTCATTAACAATTACAGATCTTATAAACAAATTACGATCGATTTTTTCGGTGAAAATTCAATTTTTTTCAAACTAATCCCAAATTTGCAAAAAAACAATATTTTTTAATATCGCTGTGACTTCAGTGAGAAAACTCGTGTTGAAAATAAATTAAAAAATTGATTTTCTTCAAGATGTCGATATTCATCACTTCTACTGCGTGCCGATTGGTACCTTGGAAAAAAATGGCCTTGGTCCGAAGGGGAGTACACTGCCATTTCGTTTAAAAAAAACGGCTGAAGGGATTTTTTCATTGGCTTTGTACTTTCGTAAAGGAATATCCCGAAAATTCCCTTTTTTACGCCTTAAACAGATATTACCCCTTAAGGAAAATATAACAAAACGAGGAAATAAAAAACGAACGCTAACGTATCGCCAGCCGGAGTGCGACGATAAAAATTCACACCCACAAACACATGTATAGACGAACTTTTTTGATAATCGTCGAAGGCATCGGAGATCGAGAAGGACCTGACAGCGGAAAGACGAGGGTGGCTCTCCGCCCGTACGATCCATTAGGATTATTATCGTCTCAGAAAGAGCATTATTTTCCTCTCAATCAAAGGAGAAAAAAAATGAATAATCAAACCCACGAAAGTCAAAAGATTCGTAATTGGAAAATTACGGTCACGCATATGCCGCGTGAATGACGAGTTCCGCGGCCCGCCGTTTCATAGATTTCGTAATCGCGAAACCCCTTCTCTCTAAAGTCCTACGCCTTGACTTCTCGCTCATCGCTTTTTCAGCTTTAATTCGCGATTAACGAAGAAACCAGTGAAATACTCGCCGGATATTATCATCATTATTATTGATGCTGATGTTATTATTATTTTTTTTTGTTATAGTGTAATGTATGCAGAGAGTGAGCTCGTTTCACTTGTAGCATTGACTTTGAGGATAGTTGAATATGTCCGGCGTGGGCGGTAATATTCACTTTTCGCACCGTAACAATCTGACTCTTGAGCCTGCCACTCTTCTCTCTCTCTCTTTCTCGCACTCTCTCACTCTCTCTCTCTCTCTCTCTCTTTTACGCTCAAAGCGAAGGAGGATATTCTGTGAGCTATTTTATGTATGCCTATATATATATATATATATATATATATATATATATATATATATATATATATATATATATATATATATATATATATGTATT
>CALYCA010000090.1:0-41939 GCA_944452715.1 Ophion slaviceki | reverse complement strand
ACAACATCGAACACCTCGTAGGAGAGGCTCGTGGGCTAATTTCAATGGCTGGTTCGAAAAGGCGAAACTTTCGGCCTCCAAAGCCGAAATTTCTATACGGCCATTTTCTTCACTACCTCGCAGTTGAAAATTGGTTTTTTTTTTCGTTGATCTTGAATAAGTGGGATGAAAATAATTGTACAGCATTTAAAGAAAAGCAAGACAAGATTAAACGTTTAGGCCAGAAGAGGCGTGCGCTATAAATTTTGTCGGAATGTATTTTTTAATCCGTGGAGAATTTTAAATTCGTATAATTTTTTTTTATCGCATGCTCATTCTCGAGAAAGATATTGACCTCGGGAACAAACGAATATCCAACGAATAATTCGGATACGAGAAGGTCCAGGCTTTAAAGCTCCTTTTTGGAACGATTTTGCGACGATTTTTTGCGGGGACAACGCCATTTGAGAATGAACAAGGGAAAATGTTCGTGACGCTTTAGTTTTCGAAAGCCATTGTAGTTGTGTGTAATAGCAATGGAAGATCTGTAGCGCTTTCGGCATTTTGTCTCGTGTCGATTATGAATATTGTCCAGAGATGTGCGAGTAGTTTCGAAATTTCGTACAATACGATTTTTTTCGTCGCTAGTTCGATTAGTTCGATACTTCGATTGATACGAATAACAACGGTGCTGAAGTCGGCATCGTTGAAATGAAACGAAAATTCTTTTTTCTTCAATGTTTATTATTATCGAAAATATTTTTTCACCAATTCATGTTGTGGATTTTTAATGAGGATGCTGAAAAATATTTGAGCGATTTTTGTAGCTTAAATCCGGCTTAAATGTTTCGGTAGTATGAAAAAATTAATTTTCGTTGCGTTCCAACGATGGAAACTTCAACACGATCGAATTATTTGAACGATACGCGTGCGATTTTCGTTCGATTCGATTAAAACAACGTTTGCACGTCGATGTCAGGGACGAGGGAGGGGGAGGGCTGAGGGTAGCTCGAGTTGAAAGTATTAGATGCATTAGTCAAGTGACTCAAGTGAGCGACGGAGAGCGGGTGTTGGAAACACTGAAGTGCCATCTGAGCGTTAGAGATCTTCCAATCGTCCTCGTGTTCATATTTCAATATGATCATGTGCAAAATCGTTACTCGGCCAAGCAATGCTGTGAATTACGTAGCGTTTTTCTCTCTTCATTGTTATTATTTTATTACACTTGATCAGGGTCGTCCTCGCCAACTTCGCTCGTACGCGTGACTTCGAGATTGGCTTTTTCGATATTTTGGGAAGACAAAAGAACGCCCTCCATTTCGTTTTCCAAGGTTAATTGTTCATTATAGTACGGTCGTGCTGTCGCTGAAAAACCCCGTAGTCGGAAAAAATTCGAAGAAGGCTGGTTTTTTGACAGGTGATTTTGTAGGTGCCGCGGGTGCTAAATCCGAGTTTGCCTAAAAATCGGGGTGTAGGGTTTTTTTAGGGGATGAAAGGGGATGGGGGTGGATTAATACCAAACTACAACCCCTACGAGGTCGGCGCCGTGAGACAAAATGTGCAGAAAAATCCGGGCTTTAGTTTTGTCCACAGCGCCGAAGTCGTGGAAGTTCAATTTGGGAGTGAAAAAGTGGGGTGAAATTTTGAATAATCAGTTTTAATTCAATAACTCTTTAGAAAAAAATTCGTACACTTTGTATTCAAATGGGAACGTTGTAGCTCTTGAAAAGACGCGCCGATCAAGTATTTGATCATCACTTTCCGATAATATCTTCACCCTCCAAAAAATGGTTAAATTGCCAAAAAAAATTGTTCATTGAATAACTAAAAAACAATCGATTTTTCGGGTATGGTTCAAATGTACAAAACGTAGAGAACAATTTTCTCTATATTTTCGTTTCTATCGACCACCCTTGAATTTTGATTTTCCAACCCCTTTCGGGGTTTGAAAATTCAAACTGAAATTCTGGGAAAACTATTAACCGCACGAATTCGGCGCCGTGGAAGAATTTGTAGCTTGAACCCTCAGCTACATTTTTGTTCACAGCGCCAAACTCGTGTCTCTTCATTTTCGGTCAATAATTGTCCCGGAATTTCATTTTGAAGTTTCGACCCCTGAGAGGGGTTCGAAAAAGCAAAATTCAAAAGTGGTCCATAGGAACGAAAATATAGAGAAAATTATTCTCTACATTTCGTACATTTCAACCATCCCCGAAAAGTCGATTGTTTTTTAGTTATTCAATAAACAATTTTTGTTTAATACTTTAACAATTCTTTTGGGGGTGAAGATATTTTCGGAGAGGGTCGATCGAATACCCGATCGACGCGTCTTTTCAAGGGCTACAACGTTCCCATTTGAACGAAAATTGTATGAACTTTTCCTAAAGAGTTGTCGAATGAAAACTGATTTTTCAAAATTTCACCCCACTTTTTCACCCCCAAAATGAACTTTCACGACTTCGGCGCTGTGGACAAAAATAAAGCCCGGATTTTTCTGAACATTTTGTCTCCCGGCGCCGACCTCGTGAGGGTTGTAGTTTGGCATCAATTCATTCCGATCCCCTTTCATCCCCTAAAGAAAAACCCTACACCCCGATTTTTAGGCAAACTTGGATTTAGCACCCGCGGCACCTACAAAATCACCTGTCAAAAAACTAGCCTTCTAATTTTTTCCGATTCCAATATACAGCACGACTGTACTATTAATGATTTTATGAAAAAAGAACCTACGATATTTGCGTTCCCGCGATGTTTATCTCACGCTCAGTGAACAAAAAAAACGATCTACGAAAAGTTTTTAGCGGAAGCAAAAAAGAAAACGATACTTTGTACGTGAATCGTTACGTGATTTTTCAATCAATTTACCTTCTTACGATATGTTGAAAAAGAATAATGACTTGTACTGCACAGTAGTGGAGTTCGTTGGAGTTTCCGCCAAGTGGCAATAATTCGTCCATTCGTCGAAATTCGGTCCATTTATTTAAATCAATGTACGACTGATGAGTCCGAGCATTCAAAATTCAGCTCAAAGTGTCTAAATTGTTTATCTCAGATTTTTAACGGGCGTTTTTACGAATGACCCGAATTAAAGATATTCAAAAGTTCTTTTCTTTCTTGTTCATCGTTCGGCTGCTGGTTTCATGATCCAATGAAATTTCACGATCCATCGCTAACGTCATTAGCGATGGATACGCATTTTCGCGGACTCTCCACTCCCCTGACACACGTGTAGCAAATATCGTAGGCAACTTTTGTAAAATAGTAATAAACAAATTATCGGGAAAATGAAAACGAATAATTTTCTTATCGTCATAACGAAAGATGTTTTTGTTGTTGTTTTGTTTTTACATCTCTGATGTACACACGATCGAGCGTCGTTTTACCAGTCCTAATTTCATTTCTTCGTTTGTTCTCGTTTTCTTTTACCATACAAAAGTGGTCTGAAAGGCTACACATTTGCGCCGAGCGCTCGAATTTGCTTGGCATTGTTATTTAACGTAAATTTGATTGATGCGCTTTGGCTTGAAAAGCATGTTGCTAGTTGCCCATTTTATTGCGATGTACGAGAGATGAGAGAGAGAGAGAGAGAGAGAGAGAGAGAGAGAGAGAGAGAGAGAGAGAGAGAGAGAGACATCGCGCCAAATCGATATAGAGAGAAAGAAAAATATATATACTTGCGCCCTTTCACAGCATTGGCTCTCGGATACGTTTGCGTCGGAAAGAGAAGTTAAAAATGGGGTCTGGTCAAAAATACGTACGTGAGATATGTCGAGACATAAGTAAAAGAAGACGAAATCGCGTCAACAATTTACGAGATAGAAATATATTTATGTCTGGTTTGCATTTTTGAGAGTACACATTGTTATTTTGCGCCCACGTGAGGACTTGTGACAGGGCAGGCCCCTCTAATTCCATCCCCGCTCGTCCGCAAAGGGCTATTAACTTTTACGGCTTAGGCAAAATTTAGAAAAGCTGTGGGCGTGTGTAGATATATATACTTACACGAAAACACACACACACACACACACACACACACACACACACACACACACACACACACACACACACACACACACACACACACACACATATATATATATATATATATATATATATATATATATATATATATATATATATATATATATATATATATATATATATATATATGAATTATGCATCGGGAGTCATCCCACCCCTTTTGCTCCTTCAGAATAATATCGATAATGTGACATTTAATCCTTTGTTAAATACAATAAATTGCCTTGTTGTAAAATAAAACAAAGAAAAAGTTGAACAAACAAACAAAAAAAACCACGATGAAAGTGAAAATAACTGCTGCTTGCTACCTGCTTGATTCAAAAGCCAAATTAGCACGACAGGAAACACAGCGGGCTAAGTTGTTTCCGGGATAAATGGAATTTTCGGGAGAGAGAGAGAGAGAGAGAGAGAGAGAGAGAGAGAGAGAGAGAGAGAGAGAGAGAGAGAGAAGTAGAATTAAGGGGAGGTACCTGAGTAAACGGCGAGAAAACCAGGTAAACTTCGGACATTTTTATCTCAAAAACTAATGTTTCGTTTGGATCCGGGTTTTTTTTATTGGAAAATATGTACATTGAGGTATATTTAGGAATTTTTAAAAATAAATTCGTTGACTGGAAGCGATTCAAACGCGATTATCTCGAAACATAGTTTTCAAAGTCGGTGCCAGATGTATCTCGAAAACGGCTTGTCCGATTTTGTCCAAATTTGGATACAATATTCTTCGATAGTTTTTCTCGTTCGCCACGTAGGGGTTTTTCATTTGATTGAACCATTGCTTTTTTATGCGATGTGTATACAATCCAAAATCGTCGAAAATTGCGAACGAAAAACGAATGTTAAATTAAAACGGTCGCAATTCCGTCAAAAATGTAAATTTCAAAAAAATCCTACGTGGCGAACGAGAAAAACTATCGAAGAATATTGTATCCAAATTTGGACAAAATCGGACAAGCCGTTTTCGAGATACATCTGGCATCGACTTTGAAAACTATGTTTCGAGATAATCGCGTTTGAATCGCTTCCAGTCAACGAATTTATTTTAAAAAATTCCTAAACATACCTCAATGTAGATATTTTCGAATAAAAAAAACCCGGATTCAATCGAAACATTAGTTTTTGAGATAAAAATTCCCGAAGTTTACCTGTTTTCCTCGCCGTTTACTCAGGTACCTCCCCTTAAAGAGGCATTCGGTGAGTTCTAACGAGAGAGAGAGAGAGAGAGAGAGAGAGAAAAAAGAGCGGCAGTATTACGATATCTGTGGCCCCTAATTCTGACCACGCAGTCTTCAGATTTGATCCAAAATACGATTTTTTTCAAGAGTGTTACAAATCGAAATTCGACCCTTAAGGGGGTGAAACGGAGGTGTCAAAGTTTATACGAGACAACACATTTGTGGTCAGATTTGCTTGAAACTTGGTACAAATACACTCCAATACAAATAATTAAACATGTATTTCAGCAATTTCCAAAATGTAACCTTTAAGGGGCTTAAACGGGAGTGTTAAGGTTCATATGAAACAAAAACCTATTTTTTTAACCAGATTTACTTGAAATTTACCAAATTTATTTTATACATAACACCATACCATGTTTCCCTCGCTGCTCGGTGTGTGTAGACAGTCCAATAGTACTTTTACCCCCTTAACTGTGTAGGCCACACATATGTGAGCATTAAATAAAAACATCTAAACAAACCCAAACGATAGAAACCCTGTTTCACCCCCTTAAGGGTCGAATTTCGATTTTTACCATTCTTGAAAAAAGTCCTATTTTGGGCCAAATATGAAGGCTGCTCGTTTTCGGTGAGACTTACGGGGCCACAGATATCGTAATATCCCGAAAAGAGCTGGTGCTTGTTTCCCGTGCTGGCGATGCATTGATTTTGTTTTTCTTTAAGAAAAGAAAAAAGAAATAGAAAGTTTAATGATCTGTGCGATGCTTTGGCTCTTGCAAGATACCGTGGATGCCGCCCTGATTTATCGCATGGTACGTATAACTTGTCGTTTATTTATAATTCGAGGCTCGAGTGGTTCATCGATGAATGTTGAATGATATGGATTTTCGTCTCATATGTAGATTTATCGATTGGAAGTTCAATTGCGAAGTCTCCACGAGATGCACTACGCATGGTTTTCGCGAAAAAAAAAAACATTTCGATTTTGGCGAAGCACCAGTGCTTCGCGAAAATCGTGATTTTAGCCGGGGTCTCGGGCAGACGCGAGATGTGTGCGTTGACGTTAAAATTGTAGCGCACTTGAGGGGCTAGGATATTGTGACGACCCGAAAATCTGTGTTATCGAGAAAAATTTATTTCGAAGGAACAAGTGAGATTATTGAAAAATCGTTTGGACATTTATTTGTATTTACATTAACAAAGTTGTGTACGAAATTTCATAAAAGAATATTGATAATTAAAGAAGATATTAACAATCTCGTGAAGGACCTTCGAACGTGAGGGCCTAAACGGTGTACTTGATTTTGGCCACCGCGTTGATCAGAAACAAAACAAAAACGAGTTTTTTTTCTTTCTTAAAATAGATAATATTGGCTAAGGACTTGACCGAGATTTTTTTGTTATGGTGTTGCAAACATAAAAAAATTGAATTTTTTTTCTCTCGATTTTTCGAGGAAAATTGACGGATAAGGTTCCGAACCCCTCCCCGCCCTCCGATTAAGCTGAAATTTTGCACAAACCTTCCTTTTAATATTTTAAGACAACTCCTGAAGGGATTTTTGGCGACTCGCAATAGTTTTCGATATGTTGAATTTTGAGGGGCTATACCAGGGTGAACGCTGAAAACTTGGGTGATTTTCGGGATTTTTTTTGGAAGAAGAGTATTCAATTAGATGTTTCGGAAAATTAAGAATATATTTTGCTATATTTGACCTATATTACATTATTTTTTCATAGAAAAATATTGAGATCCAAGCGACTTGTTAAACAGGAAGGTATTTCCTGTACAATGACGTAGGATTTTCGAAAAATATCAAAATCTAACTAAATTGTGTAGTTATGAAAAAAAGTCTGTTTTCTTGCTTATAAATAGATCGTTTTTTTCAATCCCAAATCGTCAATTTTCATCCAATGAAAAATATCCTACGTCATTGTAGAGTAAATATATTTAAGAGTACTCAGTTCAAATTTCAAGCCAATCGGATAATTGCTCTTTGAGCTACAATGTCAGCAGATTTTTAAAATCTCTTTTCGAGAAAAACGCGTCTAAAGATTTAACTATCGATTTTTGCAAGATAAAATGATATTGATATAAATGATAATGATATTCTTGAAAGTATAAACTGTCGAAAAAGGCAAAAAAATCGATTTTTTACAGTGTCACATTGGTATAGCCCCTTAAAGTTATTTATTTTGACGCGCGCCGTCTATATCCATATCTGCTACGTTTCCGTTGATACCTATATACATATACAAACAACCCCAAACAAACTATTGCGCGTCGCCAAAAATTGTTTTAGGGTTTGTCTTAAAATATTAAAAAAGGTCTCCGCAAAATTTCGGCTCGATCGGAGGTGCGGGGGGGGGGGGGGTTCGGAACTTTACCCAAATTGACATAATTATTGTTGATAACTAATGAAAAAAATGTGAAGAAAAAAACGTCGGTTAAGACTAAACTATTGCACTGAATAAGTATACCAAATTTCGAGTCAATCCGTTCATCAGATGTCGAGAAATCGTGTACACCGTTTTGAAAGGCATAGTATCACGAAAAACGCGTTTCACCCTTCCTTGACACACTCATATTTGGCCATGGTTTTGACACACTGGGTCCATTTGACCCGGATAGAACTTCATCCACTTGCCCTCAACAACCCTTCGGTCGGTTATTATTGAAAAAAATACGGAATAGACTTTAAACATTTCTCAATATGTCTGCATCATTAAAATTCGGAAACTACAAAATTGAATTGTAAAAAATTATTGAAAACTTTCAGTTTGAGGAAAATGAGCATTTTATTTCAAATTCGTCCGGGTCAGAATGGCCCAGTGTGTCAAGGAAGGGTTAAATGTTCACTAGTAGTTACATCGTTGTAATCACGAGTTTACCTTCAATCTGCGATTTCTGCACCGTATGATGGACCGTTCTCTTCAATTTGAGTTGCATCAAGCGACGAACGATTTTTCAACGACAGTAGCCTAACCCCTTAATGATTCGTGAGAAACCTCGCTCAACTTGGCTAGACCTAAAGTTTTGTTGTTGTATTTCTCGAATACAATGTAGTTGGTATCGTGGGATTTTGAACTCTCATTCGACATATGTGTGTCCAAAAGAAAGCAATAATCTCAAACATGCATCGGAGAATCGCCTGACCGTCCTTGAGAAAAGCGTCGAAAAAGGCATTGCTCAAACCTAGATTGGTTCATGCTACTCCACGTTTTTATTTTTCACTTTATTCATTCAATTTATCGGATATCGCTGCAATTATCGTCCTCCTTTATTAAGGGGAGGTACCTGAGTAAACGGCGAGAAAAACAGGTAAACTTCGGGAATTTTTATCTCAAAAACTAATGTTTCGATTGGATTCGGGTTTTTTTAATTGGAAAATATGTACATTGAGGTATGTTCAGGAATTTTTAAAAATAAATTCGTTGACTGGAAACGATTGAAACGCGATTATCTCGAAACATAGTTTTCAAAGTCGATGACAGATGTATCTCGAAAACGGCTTGTCCGATTTTGTCCAAATTTGGATACAATATTCTCGATAGTTTTTCTCGTTCGTCACGTAGGATTTTTTTGAAATTTTCATTTTTGACGGAATTGCGACCGTTTTAAATTAACATTCGTTTTTCGTTCGCAATTTCCGACGATTTTGGATTGCATACACATTGCATAAAAAAGCAATGGTTCAATCAAATGAAAAACCCCTACGTGGCGAACGAGAAAAAACTATCGAAGAATTTTGTATCCAAATTTGGACAAAATCGGACAAGCCGTTTTCGAGATACATCTGGCACCGACTTTGAAAACTATGTTTCGAGATAATCGCGTTTGAATCGCTTCCAGTCAACGAATTTATTTTTAAAAATTCCTAAACATACCTCAATGTACATATTTTCCAATAAAAAAAAACCCCGGATCCAATCGAAACATTAGTTGTTGAGATAAAAATTCCCGAAGTTTACCTGTCTTTCTCGCCGTTAGTCAGGTACCTCCCCTTACCGCTAATTTCCAGCGATTCTGCCGGCACGCTTAGTACGACGAATGTAATTTCACACGCACGATTATCGATACGTTCCGTTCTATTGTGCTTTTTCATCACTAACATTTTCTCCGTATGTTCGCAGCCGGGAATTGGACAGGTAGGGAGTTCCCTGCACGCCGTCAGTCCAGGCGAAAACGGAGGAACTATAGTATAGCCAAGCTGTGAACGACTAGAGCAACTTTTATTCATCGATCAAGTCACCGGGATTCTCTTGAGACGAAAGAATTTTCTATTCTCAATGAGACGTCGCGCGTGATCAATATCCATTCGACAAGGACAAAGACCAACTGCAGCTGATAGCGAATCGCCCATGAAAACTCGCGACACGTATATCCGCCTCCACCGAGCAGCGGAAAAAGGGGATGCTCCATCGTCGTACTTGGAAAATTAAATCGGGAGGAACACACGAGAAAACGAAAATTACCATTCAAGCTCTGATAATCCCGGGATAGTTTGTATTAATTTTCACGTGCTTTTTGTACAGTTTGTAAGAGTAAAAAGAAAAGAAGAAAAAGAACAAACGAAACGGAGCTGTGTAGATCCACTCGAAGTGGTGAGAAACGTCGTAGGCGCGAGCTCGTGTATTGCAGTCGACATAGGAGAGAAACGACCTCGGATAAAATTATGCCTCGATAGACGTAGGAGCGAGAGCTCCTAGAAAGCTCGTCCGCATAGACGAACTTTGTGTCTTCTGATGGTCCTCGTCGTTGATCCAAGAAAAAAAAAAAGGAAATTCGCATGGCTGTTACGCATTTGGAAAAACAGGAAAAACTCGGGGAGTTTCTTTTCCCGGCATAATCAGGGAAAAGTAAGCGAATTTTGAAAATTCTCGGGAATTTCTGCAGAATTGACTTTTTGCAAGAATTACGAAAAATGAAACCGACTTGAAAAAACCGAAAGTTATAAAAATAAATAGTTTTGTATATTTTTAATATTCATATTCATCATACAGGGTGCCCTGTAATTAGTGGATAATTCTGCAACTGCTGATAGGTGAGATCATGTCCTACTATAGGCTGGAATTTCAGTTTAGTAAAGGTCCCACTTTTACTGAAGCATTTGAGATTTTGGGCTTTGTGTTATTATTTTTTTTAATCGGTAATTATGTCTAAGTGGGGCACCACCGGAATTTCAATGTCAATTTTTTAGTATAAACGGTTTTAATTGGTCACCATTAATGATATTCCGGCGGGGGAGGCTGGGATTTTTCATTAATTCCATAAGTTATGGGGTTTTGAAGTTCCCGGAAACACGTGATAAAATAGGGAATTTTCGAAAATTTCGATGCTTATATTGGGGGTGGGGTGTGGGAGGATTTTTAAAAGACGCCTTCCTGAATACAATAATGAAAAAAATTGCAGTCGTCACTTCCCCCACGCCTCCTGCTACTCAAACAAACCCCGCCAAACCCAAACATTTTTTCGGAGCCTAAACGGTATTTCTAAACCAAGTTGTTTCTCAACGTTATTGGTATCTGGTATTGGTTCTCAAAGATTGTTCGAAATTGCACTTTTTTAAAATTATTTTCTTTTCCTTTTTTATTGTCTATCTTCTGGTGCAACGCCACGTTAAGTTATTTGCGTTTATCGTCGCCAATCCGCCAGACTTGGGACACTTCGCTTCTCTACAAATGACGCCGTGATTTTTTAACACCTTCAAACTACATTTGCGTCCTCATTTCATTTTCTTTATCGTAGAAGTTTTGGAACTTTTTTCTTTTAGCAATGTGACTTTTTATTTTATGATTTTTTTTTGCATACATAAAGTCACTTTTCCCACCATACATTTTCATTTTCATTTCATATGGTAACACAATTTTTTTCTATCGAAATTCCCTATCTTTTCACGTATTTCCGGGAACTTCAAAACCCCATAACTTATGGAATTAATAGAAAATGTCAGCCTCCCCCGACGTAATATCACTTACTATAATGGAATCAGAAACTTCATGGCGAAAAAAAATTCCCATTGAAATTATATGCATAAGTGGTACCTCACTTATGCGTAATTGCCAAAAAATCTTCTGCTTTTGGTTTTTCGCATGCCATTTCTACTAGTGATAACTTTTTTGAGCCGGTTTTCTTTTAAACTCTTGGTTATTTGTTTTATCTGGAAGGCTTATTTTTAATCTTAAATGTTAAGGAAACTTTATTAAAAAAAGATCTTATGCAGAATGTTCATACAAATCATATTTCAAGGTCGAATTCGTCGAAGCGCGCGAGGGATCGACCATTTCCATTGTTCACATGCCTCAAACCATAAAACAGCTCGTACCCCTCGCTAGTAACATCATTTTTCATATTTTTATTTCAATTTAAAACTTGCAATAAGACTTAGTTCACTTGAAATACGATAAAAAAAAGAATTAAAAGGCAAATGTTAAAAAATAATACAATTTAAGAATCGACACTTACTATGCAACTTTTTTAAGTAATTTTGCACGATATGCGTAGTACATTTTTCTTACATCGCAGGCTATCAAAGTCAGATGTTCGAGTTTGTAGAAAAATTCTGCATAAGATCTTTTTTCATAAAGTTTCCTCAACATTTAAGGTTAAAAAGAAGACTTCTCTAGATGAAACAAATAATCAAGAGTACTTTTAAAAAACCCGGATCAAAAACGTTATCATTTGTAGAAATGGCATGCCAAAAATCAAAAACATGATTTTTTTCAAAAAATAAGATAAAGCCCAAAATCTCGAATACCGAGGTACTTTTACTAAACTGAAATTTCGACAGTTGGAGGATTATCCATTAATTACAGGACACCCTGTACACAAAGAAAGTTATGTCAGTGTCAAACATTTGAAATTTCAAATACTCATTTACTCTAAAGCTCTATCCATTTGCATTCGATTTGTCGATACGCAACTACATCATTATTATTGTAGATAAATGTTTATATTTATTTTTAATTTATTGGCACCGACATAAAAATGTTTGTTTATGATAAAGAACAGGTTTTGTATTTGCTTTCAATGTATGTGTGTTTAAATTATTTTTCAAATTTCATTGTTCTTTTAATTTTATTTTAATATTGAACATTTTCGTATATTTGATTTTAAAAAAGATTATGTTTTTTATTTGAGCCCAATCTGTTTGGAATATTTGCAAAACCTGGAAAAGTCGAGGAATTTCTGAGTCAATAATGCGTAACAACCATGATTTGCTATATTTATCGAAATACTGGCCAAGGATAAAGAGCAATGATTTTTGGTGAAGATTTTTGTTTACCATGATTTTTGGTGAAGATTTTTGGTTACAATCATTTTTTATTCCATTTTTAAAGGATCCGAAAATTTCATCGTTAATTGTACATTGTTTTGTTCCCGATATCGTGCTCCGTAATGTTCATTTTTTGATCAATTGTAGAGTCGGTTTTGGTGATGCGTTCGAAATTTTTCTACCAATCGTGACAAAATTGAAATTGAAAATGGTCGAATGGTGTTCGACTCTATTCCGAAAGAACAGATTCTACGAGGCCTAGGTAGAACTTACGTGCGAATAGCGGTGGGATTCTACTTTTTAAGAAAAATCCAGTGCACAGTCTATCGGGATGTTGTAATTTTATCTAAGGTGAGATCGAAGGTTCTACGTCCAGTTGATATGCTTCATCATTCCAATCTGTTTAGTTTGGGCCAGATAAGAGGGGGGATGTCGTTCATGCATGGCGGTTTGTCAATTTTGGGAATTTTATACGAGTGATACGGTAATATTATTCAGTACCGTCAAAAACTTCGGAATGACTTTTAGAATTTTCAATCGCCACGAAAAGTTATGGATCTCGGCCTAAAAACTACGTTGCCAAATAGCTCAAGGGGCAAAGAGACCAGAACCAGCTCAAATCTCTTTTTTTGCGATTTTTGTACTACGTAAAATTGAACATTTTATTTTTCTACCAGAACTTAGAGAATCCTTATAATTGAATTTCACTTATAATTAAATTTTACTTTGATGGTATTAAAAAATACTTAAGAGTGTCTTAAAAAATTCTACTGTAATTGAAATTACAAAAATACAACTTTGTTTGCACTTGACATTTTTAAATCCTATATTTCCAAAGTTACGCCCTTTCCGAAATTTACACTACTGTACTAAAAGGTGAACATTGCGGAAAAACGGTTTTCTTTAGAAAACAAATTAAAGTTCCAAGCTTGCCCCTTTTGAGTTCCACCAAAAAAAAAATCCAACTGCCTTTTCTCGGAAAACTAATCAAAGTAGCAAAAAAAAATTTACACACGTTTAATATCACTTACAAGGAACATCACTTAAGTGTCCGTCTTCGATTTTGTCGAAACTATGAAAATTCCACTATGAAAGTATTGAAAAAAAATTAAATTAAGGGGTGGACACACTTTTCTTTGAGGGGTGGTTTGCCCGTCTAAAACCGTTTTTCCTCCTTCAAAAAATTACGTGTCTAATAGTTTTCAATGCTTTATCACATATATGAGTTTCAACAAAATCGGAGGTGGACACTTAATGCGTTGGGCCACAGTAACGCGTATAAAATCATGTGCAAATTTAACAATTTTTTTTCGTATAAAGTGATTCACTCATAAAATTAATTACACATCTATTTAGTATGAATATCAAGCTGTTAGAAAATATATATATTTTTTTTATGTACAAAAGGGCCGACTACTAATATTTTCTTTTGTTTTTTTAGGAGCTCCGCGGCCTGACATTTAGCATCCACAATTTTTGACCTAGAACAAAAAACAAAATTCTCGTCAATCTAAATTAGAATACCTAGAGAAGTACCTACGGAATTTAAAAAATATTGTTATATTCAAAAGTTGTAGGTATTTGAACTTAAGAAATGAATTTTCAGTGAAAAGTTTCGTTATAACTGCTCATAAAATGAAAAGTTTTCGATTAATCAGAAAATTCCGTACGTACTTCTCTGCGAAATGCAATTAGGAACATAACTTTTCAATTTGACGTAAATCGAGTGAAAATTGTTGAAGTTGTCACGCCAATTGGAAAAAAGCTGTTTCGAGAAGTTTCCAGTAGTCGGCCATTTTGTACATCAAAAAAAGAGAAAATACATTTTCTAACAGCTTGATATTCATACTAAATAAATGTGTAATTAATTTTATGAGTGAATCACTTTTTCATACGAAAAAAATTGTTAAATTCGCACATGATTTTATACCCGTTACTGTGGCCTAACCCCTCAAGTGATCCTCCTTGTTAGAGTGCCAAAAACGTTTGCGGAGTAGAAAGTAAAGAGCACATCGTCGTTGGGTTTATTCCTCCCTTAAGTGCAGCCTGGTTATTCATCCCCCTACCATATACGAAACTTCGGTCGGTTTTTATTTCAAAAAATTAGGAATACACTTTCAACGCTTCCGAATATGTCTGCATAATTGGAATTCGGAAAATATACAAATAAATGACAGAACAAAATTTGTCGAAAATCTTCGACTTTAGAAAAGTGGGCATTTTTTTTTTAATTCTCCCAGATCAAAATGACCCATTATGTCAACGGAAGGTTGAGTCGTTTTTTGGCAGCAATATGCAACTTTATCTCCCGTTTGGAAATTCGAAAAGTCATCCCAAACTTCCGGACAGTATTGTACACACACGGAGCCATATATGTCCGTGTTTATTGCAGTTGTACCATCGACGAACATTGATTTACGAGAAATTCGTTTTTTTTTCTTACATGACACGTATACACGATGGATGAATCTTGTCAGAGCAAGCGAACGATTATAGTTGTGTACCTAGTGTGACGAATAGCGATGACAACTGGGTGATGTTCATTTCGAGAGTATAAAAAAAAAGAAAGATTAATTCCGAGATGGATGTAGAATAAATGTTCAGTTAAATTTGTATAACTACACGGGACGAGTGTGTAAATATATGCACGTTAACGGTTTATCAATTATTGTTTACCATGTATTAAGGATCTTGATCGATGCCTAGATCACTGATTTTACGTAAAATAAAAACTAAACAAACAAAAAGTAACACCGTAATCGAGGCATCGATCTGGGATAATTTTCAAACCGTTATAGAAGCTCTTACTCAACGGTTACGTTAATCTTTTTTTGTTTTTAATATGATACGCGATCACGAGAATGGAATCTGGAGATTCTTCATTCGAGCGACTACAGCAGCTTTCTAACGTAATCCAACGGAACACTCGAGCGGTCGCTATTAAATTGCCTTAGTAAGTTCGTAAGTAAAAGATTTTAAGAAAAAAGAGCGACGTTTGTAAATCCAGAGGTTTTTTTTCGTTTCTCAATTATATATAAAGGATGACGACATAGAGCATATTTTTTAGCTTAGGCGGAACACCGCCCGGGCTCCCGAGGAATAGTGGTGTTGAAAAGTTTTTATTCCAACCAGACAACGCTTAGTAAAGACTTTTACTTACACAACCAAAGTGCATGTTGATCGTTACATCGGGACTCATTTTCAAATGTTCACCTTGTGAGAAAAAAAAACATTTTGCTGCATCATTTTCTCTGAACCAAAGATTCCCAAAGATATCTCTATTTTTCCAGCTCATCGAAGTCTTTCGCTCCGTCAAATGTCAAGCTCAAGGGAACGAGCTGGCGTGAAAGTGACTCATTTTATTCGTAAAAGGATTTAAAAAAATAGGGCAGTTATACAGGAAGTAGACCCTACCTCGGGTGACCTTGACCTTGAAATGTTTTGTAGAAGAGGTCATCTCGAACACGTTTATATATATATATATATATATATATATATATATATATATATATATATATATATATATGTGTGTGTGTGTGTGTGTGTGTGTGTATGTATGTATGTATGTATGTATGTATGTATGTATGTAAGGTGTAGAAACGAATTCTTCACCATGTTTTAGACCCCTACAAGGTCGAATGAATAAACGTCATAGTGTGTGTTGATCTTGGGATTGGCATAATTAAAAACATAGCTCGAAAACTATGCACTGGATACGAGACGAGACTCGGAGACCATGCAAACAGGCTGGCATCGAGTTTATTGGATCCAATAACTATCTCGAGGAGACGAACAAAATACAAGCCAGTAGACCTACAAGAGCGATTTCGTGCTCTCTAAATACCTAAGTCTAAACAACCATCATGGTGGAAAATAAACCAGTGTCCATCATCTAACGCACCCTCTACCCTCACGCTACCTGCCGTGCATCAAAATGGTAAATATTTACAAGTGGGGCTCCGGCTGGAAAAGGGGTTTAGAAATTTTGTACCGCATCGATGTATTTCAGGGCACTTTGTTTATAATATTTAAGTCGGGGGAAGACAATTTCAACCCTCATTTCAACCCCCAAACGCTTTTTCAAAACTTTTTTAAAGGTATGAAGGAAACGGGTTTGGTGACATCAAGTGGGTCAAATGACAAGGGTTTGGATGGGTGGATGTGTGGATTTGTTTGGGTGTATGTGTGAGTGTGTGGGCTTGGGTATGGTTGCGCGTGTGCTTTTTTGGGTGTATGCGCAGGTGTGTGGGTGTGTGATTAAATGACGATAATCGTTCATTATTGTTTTTTTGGTAAATATTTACAAGGCGGTTCGTTTGGGTTTGTACATGAAATATTTTTTGTTCTTAATCAAATACCCCTCCCCCATCATAAAAAAAACATATTTTCATACTGCAGAATAGCCCCGAACACGTGAAATAATTTTTGGAGCCGATTAGGGCTGGAGCCCCACTTGTAAATATTTACCATCGAAATTATTCATTGTTACATTACGCAACAGCTTATAGTTCCAATGACACAGAAAAAAAGTGTGTTGTGTTGAACATACATTACCGTTAGTACACACGCATTCCCCACACCCAAATTCAAACAAACGTGAACAATCGTAAACAAATCCATACGTACAGAAATAAACACATACCCAGCAACCCCCAAACAACACCAAACCCCCAACCCCAAACAACACCCAAACCCAAAGAAAGTTAAAGTGTTAAATGTGTGTTATTATAAGTTGCTTACGTTGGTCCGAGAAACGTCGTGACAGGTACCAACTTCCAAAACTAAAAGAGCAATAAAGGAGACGTTTCCGCGCCTTAGTATATTGGAGCAAAGTTGTTAGGAATCATCTAAAGAACAACATACTGCAATGTCAAGGTCATCCAAGGTCTACTTTCTGTATAGTTACCAAAAATAGGGTGGGGGATTTATTGCGAATCCCCCATAAGGGCAGTTGAGGAGGAAATTGAGCAACATTCATTTTGTACCTGAGAGCTATGGGATTCCCAGATGTGTTATATTCCTCCGAATATATATGTATTAACCGTTTGCCAGAGCTCACGGTCGCAAAAAAGCTCATCCTCAGGTAGTTTCAGCATTTTACGAAGTTATTAAGATACACGCGCTCCTCGAGGAACGGAAAAAAAAATAAAACCGTAAGCTCAAACATTAAGTGGCCACAGTTGGGTGTTATGTATTGAGAAAAACGGAATAATATAGGGAGAACGATCATTGACTCGATCAGTACCGAGTTCGCGATCACCGGTTCTCACACGCAGAATTGTATTATAATATGAAGGAGGAGGGGACAGAGAGAGAAAAAATAGAGAGAGAGAGAGAGAGAGAGAGAGAGAGAGAGAGAGAGAGAGAGAGAGAGAGAACGAAAGACAGCAGAGAGGCAAAGTATAAATACCAATAGGTACTTATAAAATACTATCATATAAGTATATAGTGTTCCAAATAACATATTCCACAAGGCGATACTACATATTAATTTATCAAAGCTAAAGTGTTGATGACAAAAAGGCTAGTAGTGGCAAATTCCTTTTATTTAAGTCATGCATATAAGTAGAGCGTATGTGTATTTATGTATATATGTTACAGTTAAAACCCGTTTTCAGTTTAAATGCATTCTACCTAGTGAAAACTATTTTTGACTAAACGCCTTCGGTAGAACTATTTTCTCCTAGGGGCCATTCATAAAACACGTGACGTAAATTTTATCAATATTCGACCCCCTTCACCCCCCTCTGTGACGTTTCGTGACGGGTGGCGGTGCCCCCCTGCCGCTCCTGAAAATTACGTGACATCCGCCCCCCTTCTGCTCTCGTTTTTCTTTCCACAAAAAGAAGCAAGTGAAATACTAAAACCATTTTAATAAGCTATTTCAGAACGAACAATTTATATTGTTTACTTTAGATGAATATATATGTAATATATAAAAACGTACAATTTATACGTGGGGTCGTCCATTAAGGCCTTAGGCCACTCTAGAGGCCGAAAAAATAGGCTTTTTGGGGATTTTTTTTCAGAAAAACTGCAAAATAAATTGAGATTTAAAAAAAAGGTGTTTATCATACATATCAGTGATTGTATACGAAATTTTTCACTTTTCAAAAATTTGCCTCAAAAATCGTCAGATAATTTTTAATAACAAATGAACTATGCAATATAAAAAAAACCCTACGTACTTCCATAAACAATGTATTTTTCAAGATATATTCAACATTTCAAGTGAATCGGTTGAAAATTGTCTGAGTTATGTTTCCGGGCAACTTAAAAAATGCAGTTTTGAGATAAACGCTGCACAGCCGCCATTTTGAAATTAATCGCTTCAAAAAAATTATTGTATACAGTCACCGATATGTATGATAAACACCCTTTTTTGTAATCTCGATTTATTTTGTATTTTTTCTGAAAAAAAAAAATCCCCAAAATGTCTATTTTTCGGCCTCTAGAGTGGCCTAAGGCCTTAATGGACGACCCCACGTACATAAATAAGAAATAATTTAATAATCTTTTATCACGATGCACCTAGAATGCAACGTGTTCCCGAGGATGCTTCAGGTGAGTCTCAATCGATATCAGAGAAGTTGCGCCTTCCTCGTAGTCGGAACTTTGGGTGGGCAGTACAGAAAATTTTCAGCATTTCAGTATCACCCTTTTCCAGATTTCATATGCGTCTCGTGACTTTTGCTCGACCCCCCCCCCCCCCCTGTGACAAAGTGTGACGATTTGCTTAACCCCCCACCCCCCTCACTGCGTCACGTGTTTTATGAATGGCCCCCTAGTGAAAACTAGAATTTACGTTTAGAATCTCAAACAAACCCTAACTTTGACTTCGTTGGGAAATGGCTTTAGCTAATTTATTTCGTTAGAACTAGTTTTTCCTAGGTAAACCTAGCTTTAACTAACAGTCACCTTCATTTATGAGTGAACTCTAGTTTTTTCTAGTAATAACAGTTTTAACTAAAATTCAAATTTATTTACCAGTAAATTCTAGTTTTACGTAAAAAGAAAACTAGAATTTATGTACAGAAACCCCAACAAAGCCAAACAGTTTTAATTGATTCATTTCGTTAAAAATAGTTTTTTTCTACTTGAGACGAGTTTTAACTACATTCAACTTTTTTCACTGAATTCCTGTTTTTCCATGTAAAGTCGAGCTTTATCTAACATTCAAATATATTTATGAGTATATTTTATTTTTTCCTAGTGAAAAGTAGAATTTACGTTTAGAATCTCAAACAAACCCTAACTTTGACTTCGTTCGAAAACAGTTTTAAGTGATTCATTTCGTTAGAACTAGTTTCTTCTAGTTACAAATAGTTTGAACTAAAAGTCACCTTCACTTATCAGTGAACTCTACTTTTTCCTAGTAATAACAGGTTTTTACTAAAATTCAAATTTATTTATCAGAAAACTCTAGTTTTACGTAGAAAAAACTAAAATTTATGTTCAGCAATCCCAACTAACCCGAACTTTAACCTCGTTCGGAAACAGTTTTAAGTGATTCATTTAGTTGGAACTAGTGTTTCCTAGTTAAGATGAGTATTCACTAACGTTCAACATTATTCATCAGTGAATTCGAGTTTTTCCTAGTAATAACGAGTTTTAAGTAAAATTCAATTTTTTTTAAATCTGTAAATTCTAGTTTTACCCAGAAAAAAATAGAATTTATGTTTAGAAACCCGAGGAAACCCAAACATTGACCTTGTTCACAGTTTTAACTGATTCATCTTGTTAGAACTAGTTTTTTTTTCTAGTTAAGACGAGTATTGACTACATTCAACTTTTTTCCACTGAATTCCTGATTTTCCTGGTCAAAACGAGCTTTATCTAACATTCAAATATATTTATGAGTATATTTTACTTTTACCTAGGAAAAACTAGAATTTAGGTTTAGGAACCGAAACAAACCCAAACATGGACCCCATTCGTAAAAAGTGTTAAGTAATTCATTTCGTTAGAACTAGTTTCTCTCACTTAAGGCGAAGTAGAAGATCTACCACGTGATGTATGAGTGCGACAGAGATAGCTGAAATTTTCGAACAGAGATTTCTCAGAGATTAATAATATTTAGGGCAAAAGGAAATCATCAAGCTCTGCGTCAGGGAATTCTCCAGAGCTTGATGCTTTGTTTTTCCTAAAAAAATTAACCATCTATGAGAAAATTGGGTTGGAAAATTTGTGAGGTTATATTGACTTTGTACGTGCCCTTAAGTTGACTTTGAACTAACGTTCATCTTTATTTATCAGTAAATTCCCATCTTTTCTACGAAAAAAAAACTAGTTGTAACGGAGGCGTTTAGTAAAAAAAAAACTAGTTTTTACTGTCGAAAATGCGTTTAAACCAGAACTGGGCTCAACTGTAACATATATACAATTTCACCTGCGACTTAGTGACATTCGATTTTTCTTTGGACAAAGGAAACAGAGTCAATTCGACTTGCAATGAAGGGAAGATCCTGATCGAAATATTTACAATACCATTAATATGAATAGTATTAATTTCGATGAATCCTTCCTCAAAGGGAGCGAAACACTGCAAGGCCATCCTGCTGTTTCTTACGCCATCTAATTCAGGAGTTCTAAAACCTTTATTCAGCCAATGGAGATTTCATTTTTACGACTTCTTGCCATTCTAGATCGCTGCAAAATGCTGGCGAGTGGAAAATCTTCCACGATAATAGCCAAATATACTAAAAATTTAGGAACAATTTCAAAGTGAGAGAAAAAATTTGGCGGTGCACCCGACGTGTTTTGCTCCCAATGTGGAACTTTCCCACGTGCATCGGATGAAATCCTGACGAGTTAGCGTGAGAGAGATAGAGGGAGAGAGTGCTCGTACAAATTATGATATTTTTTCATACGTAACGACGATACTCTTAGGCAAATTATAGATGCAAATCTTTTCTATTAGCATGCATTCACGTTTTGAGTGGACCATTTCTTTATTATGAAACTCGTGAGGCCTCCGGGCACGGCTCTTCGGTCTCACAATTCACATGAGTTCGTTACTGTATAATTTTGTATGCTCGATTTGTCGTACGATTGTACGAAGACACGATGGTTTGGCCGGCCGTAAATATTTGTCCCGGCTTTGTTATCAATCACCACGTATGTAAAAAAATAAATAAAAAATATTTAAGAAATAAAAAAAAACGATGCAAGTCCCTGTCTAGTACGTTTTGTTTTTCGTATCGGTATCGATGAGAACAAGCAAATATCGGGACAAGACCCGTGTCGATTGTTTCGTCCGGCCTCGTTGGCAAATTCTTCGCATTTGACATGCCGAAAAATCTGTAAAATTCGTCGCTTCATCATTCATCTACAATTCAAAATCCCAAGTGCGCTTTCGATATACATGGACGATCATGAAGAATGACAAATTGCAAATCGTACGTGTCAACGATTTGACGGTTCAGAGGATTCATTTGCAAATTGGTACCAACATTATAGGATTTCGCGCTGCGACCGGAGTAAGTACCTTTTTTTCAGGGTTACACCTTGCTCGTGGCCGGAAAAAGAGGAATTTTCGTGATTTTTGTCTGGGGGGACGTGTTCAGGTAATTAAAAATTTTTTTTTGCATAAAGTGTTATTGGTTTAACCCTACAATTCACGACTTTTTTTACCTTCAAACGCATGCGTGGGGTCCGAACGCACACCACGCTTTTTTTTCAATGTAAAATATAAAACCCCCACAAAATACGGCCTTTCGCGAAAGGAATACCCTAAAACCTAGTTCGCGGTATCTACGTATAAACGCCCATAACTCCCTTAATTTTGAACTGATGGACTCAACATTTTTAGAGAATATTATTAAAATGTTATATTTTAAGAATCCGGCGAAATCCAAGAATCGATTTTTTCAAAAATGTCTACCTAACTAGCAATTTTTAAAAAGTCGGCTAAATGGGTTCAAAACGTCTGCCCGGAGGTTACCTTCGAGTTGACCATCCAACAGATAACTGTCATGTGTTGGACACATGATAACTCACAGGTAACTTCCAAGCGGATATTCGATACCCATTTAAGGAGGTACGGTGATTGGAGCGAGTTCAAGATAAAAGCCCGATTTTTTTTTATAGCATTGTCGAGACTTTCGTCCATGCGTATGCGGAGTTTCCACGAGATTTACCGTACACTTTCCGAGTTGTTAATTGTTAAAGTTGGTGAATTAGTCACACGTAGACGACAAAATGTGCCTGTCCTCTCATATATCGATTTTTTTGTGCTACTTGGAGCCAAGAAACACCTAAAAAAACTGATGGTTGCGTTCGTTGAATCTTTGTGATCGATAAGGCACCTTGAATTGGAAAGCTCACCGCAGAAATAAGCAATAAATTTAGAAATAAAGTCGCACAAACCGAAGTTTTCGGAGAGCGAGACTTCTCGTGACGTAACATCAGCCATCTTGCTCGACGTGTGGCAACGCCGGATACCCGCGCAAATTTGATTCGTCTATCGGATATTTTCAACGCGAATTAAAAATATGATTGTGCGAAGCCGTACATTTTTTAATGGATTATAAAGGGCCTTTCGTCGATATTTACTTGAAGTTCTTTTACGTTCAGCAAAGGCATCTCAATTTTTCTGGCGACATGTACCTATACAACGCATCTATATATAAATTCAGCATGGGAGAACCGTCATATAAAATAAACGTTCCTTTTTATACCTTCAAATATTGTGAAAATTGGGAAAGGGGATAATAACATAACAATCGATAAAATATGTTTTGACTTTGGACAGATTGGACATTGAGGTTAACTTCAACGCGACGTTTTTTATTTGCAATTGCAACATTATCTTTTCATTTTCTAATTCTTGTCCGTCAGGATCTACATTTGTCTCTAAACTAGACTTCAGGTACAATCCCGTTACTCTTTTGATAAACTTTCACAGTATTTTCATTCTCCATGTTAACCGGCTACAAAAAATAACAAGCCGGGCGCGTGGAACCGATGACAGCCACCGAAAATGCGACTATGCTAAACGTCAACGATATGGCGTACGAACTGAAGTTGAGTAGGAGATTATTAAGGTTGTTTCCATATTATAAAAATAATAGGAAACTCGAAATTCAATACTTAAAAAATATTTCTCGAAAAATAGGCCATATACATACATCTAAAACGTGGCGGTATTGCGACGTGAAATAGATTCTATGTTTACTAGCATGGTCATCACCGTACCTCCTTAAACAACTTTTGAACTATTATTTGAAAATTGCCACTTGGGCAGGTGTAAGCCCTTGAAATCAAAGTTTTTCACGCTCCTCGACACTGCGAAAAACAAAGACGTACGCTTTTCTCTTTCCATTCGTTTCCCATTTTCGTTAACCGTGCCACGTGACGCTAGTTCGTCCAAATTCATCCACAAGCATTAAGGTAGTTCTGTAGTTTTGATCAAATCTTAGGAATTGGCTGACATCTAAGTATGGTGTCGATATGACCTTCATGGACTGATGCCCAAAAATTCAATTCGATTCACCGTTTAGTTCATGAGATAATTGCAATTGAATATGGGCATTTTTGTACGCGATCCCTATACCTAACACGTAAACCGATAGGAGTTTGCTCGCATTTCTCGATATATGTTCTAAACGGATCTTAGGATTGCAAAAAAAACACACCTGTACGCAGTACTATTGTGGGATTGATTTTTTAAAAAATGATAAACTTTGACCGTTTAGTTTCGGAGATATCGACTTATGAAAAGTACTAATTTTATTCCACACCGAACTCGCGCTTAACCATCTGTAACGGAATGGCAACAGTGTACGCTGCAGCCAGCTGATCGGCGCGTGGTCTGGGAATTCGAAGCGTGTTTTTTTTTCCGAGTTCTAGTAATTCTGAGATGGATGTGAAATAAATTTACTCTGCAAACAAATTTAATTTGTTCAATTTATGCATGTACTTATGCATGTATTCGTCCGACGTTCTTCGACAGCGAATTTTTGTTGCTGATCGTTGAGATTATGGTTATTCTCATCGCGTTTAGCGGCATTTGCTCGACACATGGCTGCCACAGCTTTCAGTCTTTTAGCAAGCGCCTTTTTTCTTGTAAACTTTCCTTTGTATCGCATTCGGGTTGACATTTTCACGCTTTTTTTATTTATATAAAATATTTCGCGAAAGACGGATAGTAGGAAGCTCAACGCTATGGCTGCAGGAAAATCGCGCTGTTGCCGCGATTGCAGCGCCGCTCTTTATGAGTATGAGACCTAAGTAACTATGCATGAGGTGCGATTGTGTGGGACATATAGAGGGTACAAACCTGTCAAAAATGTACAACCAACAGCATCGTATAGGCATTGGATGTTACTGTACGCTTTGACCGAAACGTTTGGCTCTACGTGTACCTACAGAACTACCTCAAGCTTGGATGTGAAGCAAAAAATATTTTGAAATTCATCGAAATTCACGGACGACGAACGATGTCGGCTCGTTCGAGATTAAACTATCCTTCATATCAATATTTGCTTCGTGGACGAAGTAATTTCGTGTGGAAATTGGAGCGGGGGTAGATGCAGGAATGTCGGAATAGCTGCGCAGTCATGTGCTTCTCTGGTTCCGTACATTACGCATTTGGAGGGAAAACAAAAAATATAAACGCAGAACATGCAAGCCGTCGGAGAACTGTCAAATCTTAACAGCCAGTGAAATAAGTTTTGCTCTCATGCACTATTTCCCAATTACGGCGGGCACGGAGTCCTTTTTACCATTCCCAACACAATTATGAGTAATCGAACGTGTTCTAGACCGCGGATAACCCCAACGCCGAGCATGCTGTGATGATTAACCTCGAGTCAACCGGTGACATGACAATTACGCCGGTACGCGCTTTTTTTCTTCAATATTCGCAAATAACGCGATATTAGCCGAGCGAAAAAGTCGTATCTCTTATGATGGATAGAAAAAACAATTTTATCCCGTTTATTCGTACTGCGCGTTACAAGCGTTTCCGCATCGCCAGTTCATTTGCCATTTGATCGAATTACAAAAAAATTAATGGAGTTTCAGTCGGCGATCATATTAATTATATTGCCCAGATTGTTGGCAATAAAAAGAAAACGTAAAAGTCATTCGTATAGTTGACTGTTACGATTTATTTTCAATGCGCCGTAGAAGCTGCACCACGTGACACGAGGGCGAGAGAGATAGCTGACATTTTCGAACGGAGATTTCTCAAAGATGAATAATATTTAAGACCAAAGAAAATCGTAAAGCTCTCCGTTTGTGAATTCTACAGAGTCTGATGCTATGTTTTCCCTAAAAAAACTTGCCATTCTATGAGAAATCTCCGTTCGAAAATTTGTGAGGTTATGTTGGTCTTGTAATGCGCTCGAAAAATACGTGCGTCGTAAACTCGCGCTATTTCAAATTAAGGCTTTCCAACTGAGCTTAAAACCACAACTTATGATCGTCAAAGCGAGATAGACAAAAAACTAACATCATACGAAGGCAAAAAAAATAATGTACGGAATCATAAACAGCGAGAAGTCGTATTTAAAAAATAATTGATATAAAGACAGGACGTTTTTTAATTTAAATAAGTACGATCATTACTCATCTCCGATCATAATTATACTTCAGAATCTACAGGTGAAACTTTACGTTCCAGCATTAGATGTTGGCCTGTTACATTAAGCGCCACGATTCAGCACGCTTTTGGCAGCCGCTGGAAATCGGCACCACAGTCCCGATCGGGACCGGCGACATTTGCTCGATTCTTCCAAACCGAGACGAATCTTGGTTTGCGATAACATTTGGCGATTCTTCTACCAAAATGGAGCACGATCGCGGAAAACGAAGAGTACCGATTATTTTTTCACACGACTTTGCACTAGTGGGCAAAATGGATTATTCAAGGCATGAAATTTCTTCCAATAGACAGCGATTCCTTCGACGGACGAGCCACCGGACAAGAAGCCACGAACGAGCGACACAGCTGAGACTATATATGCTCGGAGCAAAGTCCCCGCGGACATTCAGGACACTGAGAACACGTCCAATGGTGAAGCGAGTCGAGAACACACTTCTCAATCTGTGCAATCCGAAACTATTTTCAAAGAGACTGACGGTGGAGGCAAAATCACTGGGAGGTATATTGAACGATTTTCTCAAAAAATCTCGTGCTAATTACAAATTAGTGCATTGCTTGCTCACCATTTCGTTGATGGTGTCGACGCTTCCTTTATAAGCAAGTCGTTTGGACAATTATGACAGAATGGGAAATATCCGTGGGTGAAGTAGAACGGTGAGGAAGCAGTCTGCGAGTTTCTATTAGCACGTCTTTTTACCATGATGTAGAACTTTGCATAGTTGGAATGCAACGAAAATATTCTATTGCTTATTGCAAATCCTTTTTGACAGATCAAAAGATACGGTAAACTTCTTTTTAGATCCCCATTGGAGACTTAAAACCGAAGTCTATCAAAAACGATTTTCGACAGCAGAGAAAATGAAAAGAAAGGAAAATAAAAAAAGCATTTCCGTTGCATTCCAACAATGCAAACTTCACGGCATTTTTTCCCGAACCGCTTCTTCAGGGTCGTCCATATATTACGTCATCGATTTTTGCTGATTTTTACCCCCCCCCCCCCCCAAATCATCCTATCCTTCCTATCGTCATAATCCGATTATTGTTACCGTCATCCAACGACCCCCCCCCCCCCCCCTATTTTAAAATGACGTAATTTATAGACTGCCCCTTCGCATGATGTTCCACTTAAGTATACAGAAAAAAATAGCTTCCTATCTCGAAATTTGCGAAAAGTACAGAGTATACTTTTTTTTATAAGAATTCAATATTTTCAAAATCTCGAACCCTCAATTCTCGAATTTGACCCCGATCGGCGGTCAATGATGCGGTGTGTAGAAAACATTTGCTTGACATCTCAACATTGAAGTTGAAACGAATTTTACGAGGTCGAAGTTTGCATCGATGGAATGGAACGAAAAGTCTTTTTTAATTTTGAATTCTTAGTTTTCTTCATCACCCAAAATTGTATCTTGCACATTAGGCGTTGTAGATTTAAAGCAAACTTTAATATCATAACAATTCAATGTTTTGTGAAACCAGAACCGATACACGTATTCACATGATCTTGACGTTTGCATCGTTGGAATGCATTGGAAATTAATTATTTTTTATTGATAATATTTCTGCTTGGCCCGTTTAGTCTATACAAATTATTTGAACCTTTTCACGTATGCTTATTACAGGTTTACCTCAAGTTGCAAAAGAAGGGTTTCGAAAAATAATAAAAATGACGAAATAAGGAAAAAATCGTTGCGTTCTACTGCGTGCTGGTACTGCTCGTGTGTACAAAATTCCACCCTGATAGTGGAAAACTTTTTGAAGCAGCGAAACAAAAACTAATCTGTACATAAATTCGAACAATTTCGGAAGTTTCGATAATACTGATCATTTTTCAATATTTTAAAAAAACATTTTCAACATATTTATATGTTCACAAGAATTCCGATTCGCGAATTAAATCTTTCCACCGAAAGCTTCCCGTAACAAAAGAAGGAAAAAACTAGCAAATTATAAGGTTCAACGAATTTGAAAATGAAATAATGTTACTTGAGCGCGTATATTCAAGTCTTTTTACAGACCATCTTGATGCATGGTTCCCAAAATACAAAAATTGTTCCCTAAAGTAGGAACTTTGGATCGACAAGAGTTTACCGTAAAAATATTTGTTCATCGAGTTGTCGATTTTTCGCTAGTGATGTCAACGGGAATAAGCCGGTTCGAGACATCTGGGTGAATCCTGACAGGGGTGAGGCTCACACTGGGGAAAATTTGATCAACGTTCCGGAAGGAAATTCATCGACGAGAGCGACACCCGCGACTGGACATGCCGATTTATCGAGCCTCGAGGAAGCTCAGAGTCAAAACCGCGACGAGGCTGGAAAAAAGATCAAATGGGATTGCGCTCGGCACTTCAGCGATCAGCCCGATCAGGGAAGCAGCGAGAAACCGGCGGATGAAAAAACAGATGATTCCAGTACGGGGCAGGAGAATAATCCAACCGCAGAGACGAATGTTTCATCCGATGAACCGCCGCGAAACAAGTGCGCGTACGGATCTCAATGCTACAGGTGAAAATTCACCCATACTTCTTTGCATTTGCCTTCATTTTAGTGAAGATTTGCAACCCTTGAGAGAACAAATAGTATCTGTCTAGCCTAGGGGGCTGGCACCTCCTATCCCTTACCGTATATAAAAACGCTACGCTTTTTGACCGCTTCATTTAGTTCTACCTTTCCCCGTGGCGCTAATAGGCCGCTGACAATATTCTTATTGCGCAGGCGCGAGGCCCGCACGACGGACTTGACCACCCAGACACCGAATTCGACTATTTTTACGTTCGGAGTTTAAGCCGCGGTGCGGTATTAATGAAATTACCGAAATTACTTATACTCGTGCGCTAATGCCGTGTGTCTGCACGTTTGTACCTCAGGGTACCCGCGTAATCCCGAAAAAGTGCATTTTTCACCGTACTAGCCAATCCTCGCATTCGAAGCTATGGAAAGTCTTCGAATTATGTGTGTACGTATGTGTATATATCACGATCTTATAAACAGGTCTGGGCACTCCGATATACCTTGCATAGGCCGTCGTGTGACAAAAAGTGAGGCCATTTAAGTTCCGAAACGGGCCACACTACTTGGAGCGCTAGTATCGGAGCGGCCGATTGTGGGACAGAGAGCGATATACTAGCGCATGCGTACTGTCTTCATGGTTGTAATAAGAATACATCCTTTACATAATTACATATAGCATTTATCATAGAAACTTACTTGTGCGATAATTTGTCCATCTCCGTCTTTATGGATGAAGTGGCGTACAATGTCGGATCGATTAAAATGCTTCTCGCATATTTTGTGCGTTGTTTTTAATTCATTCATGAGTGGCGATACTGCCTTCACCCATTTTTCACGCAATATAGGATCTTTCAGGCATTGCAAAATTTTGACTTCAATTATCAATTCACTTGAACTATCGGTTCACTTCAATAAAAGACACTTCAAATAAAATAAACATTTCCACTTCTATTGGCCGTCGGTGTACGGTGTGGTAAGGTGGCGACGAGGTTATATACAATATACTAGCAAACACAACAACACTAGTGTATGTAAGCAAATCGGCCGCTCCGACGCTAGCCACGTGGCGGAATTTGGAACTCAATTGGCCTCACTTAGCGTCACAAGATTTTAGCCTCTGCCCAGACCTGTTTATAAGACCGTGGTATATATACATAGCCCCTGTGCGCGCATCGGGATTGTTCGAGAACAACTAGCGCCGCGAGCGGCATAGTAGGACACTACAAACAGAGGACATTTTGCGTAGCAAAAATTCTGAAAGATGCCAGCCCCCTGGCCTAGCCATTCGCGCTAGACGAATCGTTTGACCATCGTTCACGTCGTTCGACTTGGCGCTGTGCGCGCTTATGGAAGCATTTATGACGTCATTACCGTTGCTGTATTGTGCTCACAAGCGCTTCCCTCAGCGAGGTAGGGCAGCGGAAGGTCGCTTATTTTCGAAACGAACGCCACGTGAGCGCAACGAATGGTTTTCCAGATAGCAATTTCAAAATAGTTGTCCAGAAGTTGTCTAAATGGGTACCAAATGTCCGCTTGGAAGTTACCTATGAGTTATCACGAGGTTAACACATGACAGTAATCTTTTTGGATGGTCAACTCGAAGGTAACCTCCAGGCGGACATTTGGTACACTTTTAGCCGACTTTTGGACAACTTTTTGAAAACTGCTACTTGCCCAGGTAGCAATTTCCAAATAGCTGTCCAGAAGTTGTCCAAATAGGTACCAAATGTCCGCATGGAAGTTACCTTAGATGCGATGTACATACGATCTGATATGTGAAGTTTCATATAGGCGATAATGTATTTTGAAAATATCTAGAAGTGATAGGAAACATCTTTATTGGAGAAAAAGAGGGGGATGCCTTAGGGTGATACCTTAAGGTCTTAGGCCACAGTAACGGGCATAAAATCATGTGCGAATTTAGCAATTTTTTCCCGTATGAAAAAGTGATTCGCTTATAAAATTAATTACACATCTATTTAGTATGAATATCAAGCCGTTAGAAAATATGTATATATATTTTTTTCGATGTACAAAAAAGCCGACTACTAATATTTTCTTTTGTTATCTTTTTTTAGGCGTTCCGCGGCGTGACATTTAGCATCCACAATTTTTTACCTAGAGCGAAAAACAAAAATTCTCGTCAATCTACATAAGAATACCTAGAGAAGTACGTACGGAAATTAAAAAATTTTGTTTTATTCAAAAGTTGTAGGTATTTGAACTTAAGAAATGAATTTTATTAATCAGTAATCCCGTACGTACTTCTATGCGAAATGCAATGAGGAACATAACTTTTAAATTTGAAGTAAATCGAGTGAAAATTGTTGAAGTTATTTGTCACGCTAGTTGGAAAAAAAGCTGTTTCGAGAAGTTTCGAGTAGTCGGCCATTTTGTACATCGAAAAAAAATTATATATATATGCTTTCTAACAGCTTGATATTCATACTAAATAGGTGTAATAAATTTTATGAGTGAATCATTTTTTCATACGAAAAAAATTGTTAAATTCGCACACATCGAGGTTCTACTGCATGTTAAACGACTGGTCAACAATTTGAAAACCAACGAAAGCTTATGCTGCGTCCTCCATCTTCATACTTACAATGCCAACAAAGACTATCAGGGCATCATTCTGTTTCAGACGGAATTCCAGCCACAAGGCGGAATTCAGCCATCCGGGTGATCCGGATTACGACATTCCGGACACAAGGCCCGAGTGCCCTTACGGAGTTAGATGCTACCGAAAGAATCCCGAGCACAAGCGAGACTACAAACACACGCGTGTACGTTCGCTTCGAGCTCAGACCCCCGTACGAGGGCGCGCATCCGACGCGACATCGGGCACCGAGCAATCCTCGGCCGAGGAATCCGTCGACGAATCCGAGTACGAGCCGTCTTGCGGCGGCGCCACCTCGGACGAGTATAGGAGCGATCTGGATGGCTTCAGCGACTTCGAGGCTGCTAGCGACCCCGAAGACGACAAATAACGATCGCGTTGCTTCAAAATTTACGAAAGTGTACGGTCGCTTCTCGCCATTAAGAAATTATTCTCGAAAATATTGTTTCACACGTTGCACGTTGGATCTTTAGGATCGAATCACTGCAGAGAAAATAATGATATATTTTCTTTCCAAACGAGAATGCTGTTCTTTTTTACTTTTTCTTCCATAATTTTCTATCAATTATTCGATAAATGTGGCTCAAGATATTTAGAATTGCTAGCTGTGCTTCCTTGTGCGATTCGGGTATTCCTCGTTATGGCGTTGAAGTTTGCATCGTTGGAATGCAACGAAAATTATTTCTTTTCATATTTATTTCTTCCGTTTTTCCATCGTCCGACTTTTTATCCTGCAAACTTGGGGTGTACATTTCTTATGAGGATCTTAAAAAATTGTTGAGCGATTTTTGTAGCCTAAAAAGTTCGGTCCATCAAACTCTCGTGGCGTTGGAACGATGAAAACTCCAATATTGTTGTACGTTTGCATCGCACGAAGAGTAAAAACCCTTTCAGACAAATTTTAAAGATACAAAAGTAATGATTATCTTCTTTTTGGCTCGTTACATACGTACATGTGTTTGTTTGGGTTAGCCGCGCTTTTTTTGTCGCTCGACACCTCAAAGAATTAGAAGAATACTCTTGCGCAGTTTTCCGTAACAATGTTCACTTTTGCAAATCTCATTAATTGGTAAAAAATACAAAAAAAAATTAACTTTTTTTTTTCAGGTATCAGAAGAACCGGACGTCCGGAATGTGCGAAGACCTGATAATTATCAGTACAAAAACTAAATGTCCTTTTTGCAGTTACGCGTGATGTACGTTACATTTGTTTATTATTAAAATCTCGAATGTATATTTTTAGGTTCGATAATTAAAACGAGTTTTTTTTTTCTTCGAACGGCGAAGTTGCCAGAATGTTCTCGATAGCCATGTGCGAGCGATACTCGAAGAGTAATCAGTAAGCTTGATAGCCCTCGTCGGTCTCCAGGGGATAATCGTCATTCGCGGCACTGGCCAAATCGGCGAGCATGTGTTTAGGCATCTCGCTTCCTCGAACTTTAATCGTGTAACAGACGTTTTCCATTTTGACGAGGCTTTGCTTCAGAGTGTAAAGCTTTTTGTTGATCTCCTTGGCGGAGAGTCCGACGCAGCCGAGAAAACCTTTGTAAACGTCTCTGACGAAGTTACAGGTGTGATAACAACTGGCTATGTCGCCGCTAGCCAGATCGTTGATGCACTTTCGCATAAGTTCGCCCGTGAGATCGGCTATACCCAAAATATACTCGTTGGGCGCGACCGGCGTCTTTATAGTTTTAGCAGCCCCGCCGCTTGCCGCCTCCTCGTCCTTGTCGTTGTTTTCTATCGCGTAAGTCAAACTCTTCTCGAGATAACTCCAATCTTCTATACTCGTGTCGCGTAGATACTGAAAGAACGTCACCGCTTCGACGAATTCCTGCAATCCTCCTCTGTAAGCGCGTGCGTACTGATAGGGATCCTGGCTGTCGAGCTCCGACGCGATGTTCCTGAACAGCGTCTTGGTCAGATTGTCCAGTCGAGTTTTGGCCTCCTCCAGCACGGCTTCTCTCTTGCTCTCCTTGTCCAGCGAATGTAGGAGAAATATGATCCTCTTGCTCTCGATAGTCACATCCCTGCAGAGCTTGACTATCCTCTCGTGGCGATCGTGCTTGTCGTCCAGCTCCGCCGCGTACAGCCTGAACTGTTTGATTACGACGCTATCGGGATCCACCGGTTCAAGAACACAGCTGGGCTTCTCATCCGCGCCGGGCTTGTTCTTGTGTCCGTGATGATGCTGATTGCGATTTCTGCGGTTTCCACCGCCGGTATCTGATCAAATAAACTTCGCGTGTTTTTGTCTCTTCGAGGAGAAGGTTGCCTCTACCTTCGTCGTTTCGCAACGAACTCGGTCGCAAGATAGATTAGGGTTGCTGCTATGGTTGCATTTTGGATATACTTCGTGAAAAAAGTCAGGATTGGCGTTAAGGATGGATATTTGATTATTTATTCGCAAGAATTTTTTTGTTTGCAATGGGTATAAAATATATCGATTGAGTGGTACGATAACAATGAAACGTTTCGTTATTTTCTATACGTTTGAACGGAGTATTGAGATGAGAGAAAGATTGTGTTGTGCTTACGAGTTCGTCCTTGAAACATAGTCAAATTCACGAATGTGTCGATCTCGTTAAGATGAATTTGTTAATTTTTTATGCGGGTTGTCACTTGTTTGTTATTGTCATGAGTATACCGGTTTTTCGGATGATCGAGAGAGGCCGGTGGAAAAGAACGTATAGAGAGCAGCGTTGGCAACCTGAAGCGAGGCACCTATCGTACCAAGGGCGTAGAATTATCGCAAATGGGCCAAAATTATCGTACTTATCAGGCTATTGTCTATAATGAATAAATAAATCATATTAAACGTAATATCGATATGTATGCAAACACTTTACAGTTTGTCTGTCGTAAAGTAGCGTTTTCAAATTAATAGAACACTTTACAACCAAATGTTTTACGTATGGCACAGACCTGAACCGATTTCCCCTCCATTTCAAGTTCAGTAAACGCGCCAACATTTGAAATTCGCTCAGAAAGAACTTGACTGTTCCCAAGTTTTGTACGAAGCGCGCCAACATCTCGTATTTTCAAGAAGAAAATAATATGAAAGGAGAGTGACAAATAAAACAAAGGAATTCTTTTTATATTTCAATATATCCTATATTCGCGAAAACAGAAAATATAAGTATTAATGTAATTAACATTTTACATGTAATCGAAACATTCGAAATATCGAATCTCGAACTATGTCGTTCTCTTGTTCGCTGATTGGCAAATGGTAACCAATGAGACGGCATGTATATTGTATAATCTAAGAATGCGTGTAATTTGACGGCGCCCTAATAAGCCAATAGCGCTATGAGTATAAAAGAATCGCATTTTCTATTGCGCTATTGGCTATCAGCGTACGAGTAGAATAAATTGTCAAATTTTGCATCACGATGGAAATGATCGTACAATCTGCGTACGATAATAATGTGCTATCGTAAATCGTACGTAGGCATGAAATTATCACACATGTACGATAATTATCGTACGGTTCCTTACGCTGATAGAGAGAACAGTGTGAGTGACGAAACGAGCCTTGGAGATCAGACCCTCTGTGAGAAGAACGACGTACGTTGTTACCGCTATCAATGGGTAATACAGAACAGTGCAAAGACAGATTGGACAAGGAAATGAACCACGGTCTTATATACGTGAAACAATGGAGGCTAGGATCACGGTCTTACATACAGGCATGGAGACTAGAGTAAAGGAGTCCGAACGCATATGGCGGAATGGGTGAAAAAGTGACATGTAAAAGCGATGGAATTTCCTAGTTTGAAATTCAGCCACGGTAGCGCTCTTGTTCCAAAGATACCGCTGTGAAGTTTCGCGTTGGTCATACAACGAAGTGAGCTCTGAGTTTTATTTCCGTTTTATACGTCTTCATTCGCGGTGTATTTCTTTCGCGTGTGTATAAAGTGTGTATAAAGTGAAAAAAGTGCTCCTGCAAAATATTGTGACGCGTTACCTCGTAAAAGATAACGTACGGGTAAGGAGAAGGCATTTTTTTTTACATATTCAATGACATTTGGGGTAATATTTTGTTATTATAATTTACCGGTTAAATAAATTGAGATTATGGCGCCATATGTGACGTTTTTTTTCCACGCTCGAAGCCGGCGTAATTTCTATTGCAGTGAGGGATTAATGTGCATATTTCGAGTTGAAATATGAACAAAATTAATAAACAATACATATTTTCAATTTCATCCATTTTACTAGCTTGCAGCGTGGAAATTAGACGCCAGTTCAATTTATTCAAACTGCATATTACAATAACAAAATATTACCCCGCAAGACATCTAATATTTACAATAATGAATTTCTTTATTTTTGCAGATTGCTTCATCGAGGTCGAGATGGGTAAACCGTGCGCGTATCCGGGATGCCGAACTGGGCGACGTGCCGTCAGGGCGGAACGGACGCGTGCTGGATTACGGCAGCTATCGGTTTTTTAAATACCCGGAGTAAGTCTTTTGCTCTACATTTTTTTCTTATTTCCGACAGTAAAGCACTTAGCAGCGCTGCTCAGTATCCAGTCAACGCGGTCCCCCTGTCGAGCTAAAAATCGCATAACAGTGCCGCCAAGTGCTTTGTTGTCGATTATGCGATCAATACAGCAAACTCCCGCTAACTGTTTAATGAATAACTGTTGCTGACTCTCCCGCTTGAGGGGAAAGTCTCGCTCATGCTTTTGCTCTTTAGTGGCGGAGAAGGGTCCTTCGGTTACTGTCGCACCGCGCAGATCAGGATCCTGACAGTGCGAGAGTTAGCGGAAGTTCGATGTACTTATAATATCAGTGCATGTCACTGACATTTTTTTGTGGTTTGAAATTAAATATTATATTAAATTACAGAATATGCTGCAGCGATGGAGCGAGGCCATCCAACACCAGCTTGCTCCGAGGGATTTAGTGTGCGAGCTTCACTTCTCTGACTCCGATGTGGTCAACGAAGATCGTACACAAATGCCTGATGGAGAAATCGTTATTATTCCCCGCAGGAACTATTCGTTGCTTGCAGATGCATTGCCCATCGCAGTAAATAACGGGGTAAGAATAGTAATATTTTATATTATACGGCTGTCTCACGATAGAATGTCATCCGTGAAATACGGGGTTGGGAGTGAATTTCCGAAACGATTGATATAAGCATGTATGGGTCCCAGATCAACCCCTGAATTGTTATTAATTTTTCAAGGCAGTCAATCAGGCGCGCCCGTTGAGCGGTCCTACGTCGGTGAGCGACACGCACATGTGGTAGTGCCCGGCGGATTGGTTCACCGACGTACGCCCGCTCAACGGGCGCGTACGATAAACATTTTGCTCCACGGGTATAACCAAAAACAAATAAATAATGCAAACGAGTTCGAGCTCCATTCGTACCCGGATCGTTTGCTCGCGGGGAGTTGAACTCGTTAACCTCGGGCACGAGAGAACGATAACGAGATCCTCGAGCTTGCGAAGAACACCCAAACGTTTGACCACACTTATTCATGAACAGTGGTCAGAATTATTTAAAAAAAACAGTTCTGAGCATCAGGTCCAAGAGATAAGCTCGGAGAAATTGTACACGCGCATACTCTGGAGTATCAGATCTTCGATTAATATTTATTTCTCGTGTTATTCGCAGGCATTAACACAGTATCAAGCTTCAATATCCGGAAGCCGACGTCCACCATTTTTGGTCAAGTCACACAAATACTTTCAGGACTTCAAACAGCAAGGTCTCAAGGACATACATTAGGCAAGAAGGAGTCGGTATAATATTAATGCCCAGTGAAACAACCATTATACGACAGGTGAGGGGCACCAAATTGTACAATGAGGCTTTCGCCAACAAGAGGCATGAAAAACTAATACTTTTTTTTCTTGATACAGGTATCGTGACAGGAACCCCAAGTACTGCGGTCAAGGAAGATGCCATGGATCCCATTCAGAGTCCAGAGAAATTGAGAGCGCTCAAGGCTCAATACCGAACCACCATCTCGAATAAATTTAGGCGTGAAAGGGAAAAAGTGCGTGTACACTGCTACACAGCCGAGATATTGAATGTTTGATTAATTAATGTTGAGTGGGCGTAGCTTGTGCGTACTTCGGAGGGGCTGACCATCCCCGATACGTCTCGTGTGTACACGAGGGACAGATGTACAAATTATGAACTCGAGTTCCATTCAGCCGCAGTTTAAACTAATCAATTTTCAAGATAAGCATTGTGGCACTTTCGAAAATATTTATTTGAGAGAAAAAAATGTATCCTTGGAGTAAATGATAATTATACAATTTTTTTAAATCGGCCAGTAAATATTGCGTAGATATTTATTGTTAGTCTGGTTTTTAAACCATTTTTATCAGCAAGCGAACATTGTTCGATCTTCCTTGTATTCTTCTTCTCTCGAAAGACACATCGAGGACTTTTCGTAACTCGCCACATTTGTTTTTTTTATCAATTGAAGACGAAGAAACGATCAACACCGAATAATCGTTACTGGCTTTATCGCATTTAAGCCAAACACATTTATTCGAAGACTCCAACTCACCTTGACGATCCTTGCGATATATTTTTTTTTCTTTAATAATCAGCGTTCGCGATCTCACAGCGTGTAATTAATTTGATTCGTGCTGCTAGAATAAAAATATTAATGCATGAAAAAAAAAACAGGCAACACGAACGAGAATAATGACGCTCAGCGCAAGAAGTTGGAGCCTCGCTCGCGAAATCGGCGAAACACTTTTTGCAATGTTTAATTTCTGAATTTTGATACCTTTCATGTACGCACGCAGGTATTGTAAATTAATTCATTGAAAACAAAAAATAATTCATTATCAAAATGCAGTTGATATACGCGGTTGAGAATTTCTTGTATCCAACAAAAGTCAGATGGCTATAAAAAGTTCAATGAACCGCCAACGAGCCTCCAGCCTGTCCTGCGCTACATCAATGTATGCGCTGTTCCACACCAACGCGAAATATTTTGAAAAATATATAATTTCATGAAATACAAGTCGTGTTCATTTTTGTGAAAAACAAATCAACGAACTACAAATGATTAATTATACAACAAACCATCGTAAACGTACAATCTAATCGGGAAGATGTACACATTTTTCAATCCCACAACATCTCTGCCACCTTCGTATCTGTTTTTTGAGCATTGTGAACATTTGATGGGTGTGTAAGAAACAAATAAAATATCGGTGGTCCCGAAATTAACGTTTATCATTCATTCATCGTCAGTATATTTGTTTTGCAAGAGTTTTCGTCTATAATTAGCAGTCCATAATTTCCGTTCAGTTTTTTAAAAAATTACTTACATTTAGGAGCAAAAATAAAACTGATTTTTTCATTTCGACACTTAGTTTATGAGCAATATTTATTGCGAAAAAAAACTTTCCCGACGAGGGTGCGATCCCGGGCTCTGGCGCACGTTACTCCAGCGTGCTAACCATTGAGCTATCACTTGCATCACTAGAATAAGTAGTTTTTTGATATTTAAGCACTTCCCCCCGGATGGAGTTCAGATTCGGTTTGGATTGTTGGTTGGTTTGAGGTTTAATGTAAATTCTATATTGTTTTATTTTTGTTTGTCGTAACTTAAAAAAATCTTTCTCGTTGAAATCGAATAAGCGAATAGGATTTGGTTGGGTTGCATTTTGGTTATTTAATCGTTCATGTCACCGAATAAAAATAAAACATTTGCAGTTCCCATCGGCTCCAAGTCGACAAATGACTGATATATTGACATTTTATAACTATGGACAAAAGCATATCAATATAACTAATCAATTTTATAGAAAAAATGTACGACAAACTATTTCGAATCACCGCGTTTCCCGGCGTTTCCGGTATCGTCGCAGTAGAGGCGCCGCCACGCGGTAGGTGGTGTAAGTCGTTGCCGTCATCACTTTTTCAGACCATTTCTCCAACACTGCGTTCGGGCTCCTTTACCTCTAGTCTCCATGCCTGTATGTAAGACCGTGGCTAGGATCACGGTATTATATACAGGTCAGGAAACGGCCACGATATGGTAGTAGACACGCTTATCCGATCCACTTTTCTTTACATTTATCGCCACTACGTGGCATTGCTGTTGTAGGATGTGCGACAAGGACAAAATAGCTGCTGTCTGTTTCTCTCACTTTCCCGATCAAGGCGCATGCGCCGTCAGCCTTACCCCCACCCAGTTCATCGTATATTTGATAGGGATACGAATGAAAAAACCAAATGAATAAAGAATAAGCTCACTGAGAACGAAAATGATTCACAGACATCATCGTAAGTGAGGTTCCTTAGGTGTCATATAAGAATTCCATAGAACAAAGCAGCTAAGACTAACATAAACGATCTTTATTCCAAATGATCAAATCGTAGTTTGGTTATGGTTAGCGCCAAGTTTTGTAGCCCTAAGCTTCAGGGTTAGATTCTTGCACAAGTTTTTTTTTACTTTCAGATAAATAAGTGTTTATTAATCCAGATGCGGTAAATACTTTTCTCATGCCATTTCTTGTTACATGTATTCGTCGCTTTGTTTTTGTATACGTGTTTTAGGCGTTTATTTCGCAGACACTGCAACACCAAATTACTTTCCCTATTTGCAATAATATTATCCAAACTCTCTTGTAACTAAATGTAATTCTCATTAACACGATCTTAAAGCGGGATATACATTTAGACAGGAAAAAAATAAGCAATATTGAGGGATTTTTTAACCTGAGAAATAATTGTTCTATAATTATCAAACTTTAGGTATACTTTAATAGTATACTTAAGTATACAAAACAATTTAAAAAAATGAATTCATCATCAAAATGACGGAGCTGTGGCAGAGTGTTACAGCAAGGTCGCCGCGGGAGTTGCGAATCGGCGTGCAGTCTAGCTTCCCGTAGACTGACTGATTTGCGAAAAAGTTCAAACATTTTTTCAATTAGAACACGGATAGTTTCTATGTGACGGTAATTAAAATAAAGAATATGCAAATTTGAGAAAATAGCACGCATTTACAAAAAAAATCAATATTTCACGAAACATTTCTGTAAAATGTGGATGAAAAAAGTAGTTTTTTTTTCTTCAATTCTTCAAAAACAATTCTCGTCGAGTAGAAGGTACCAATATTATCAATATTTCTACCAAGTCCTGAATCCGAGCGATGAGGAATAGTGTTGACGGGCTGTAACGTTCGAAGTTTTGCGAATTTCGCTTTGGGACTTTAGGAAAATATTCTACATATATAGTTCTATCGTTTAAAGGAAACAAATAGATTTTTTGATCGTTGCAAATGTATATCCCTCTTTAAGAGCATGTGGCGATACACGGACCGAGGTTATCTTTCACATGACAACACGGGAAATAAGTGGCAAGGGGTGAAGGGCAAAAGCACAGAAGACCGTGGGTGGGAGAAATCCTCCGATAGCAGCTACGCAAGTGGCGGCGAACGGAAAAAAAGTGGATCGCTTAACGGTGCCTCCCGGCATCATTGAAATCTGGTTTCGTTTCGTCGTCTGTATGTAAGACCGTGGACTTCATACAGGAGACTAAATTCCAATGGGGAGACAGTGAATGAAGTGTACCTGAAAATGCGAATAATAAGGATGGCGCGTCGATTGAACAGACCCATATATAAATATAGCAATATGTCGGTCGACAAGCCGAAATTCATCGGGCGAGGTTCTAACCTCACAACAGACCGGTCGTGAGAGTATACTATGTACTTTGAACGACATTTTTCGTTGTTATGAAAATGTTCAGATGAAAGCTCGCACAAAGTTTCGAAAAGGTCCTGCCTCCGATTGGGCTGAAATTTTTCACAGACCTTCTTTTTAATATCTTAAGAGATCCCCTAAAAGGATTTTTGGCGACGCGCCATAGTTTGCGAGATATTGATTTTTTAAAGTTATTTTCTTGCTCTATTCTTTTGCCCCCACACTGGAATACTAGTGGTGGCGCCGGGCCCTTCGGATGTGCGTTTGGAACAGTGGGGTGTGCAGAACACTGGGGTGGGCGCAGGGCACCGTGGATGTGCGTGTGCAAACATATTCCAGGTAGATACGTGTGCAAAAATATTCCCAGACGAGTATTCCGCGCCATAGTGGGGTGCGCGGAACACTAGTGTGGGCGCAGGGTACCTTGGATGTGCACCCTAATATCTTAAGAGGCCCTTTAACAGGATTTTTGGCAACGCGCCATAGTTTTTTTTGGACGTTACTTTTTGCCCTATTGGGCAAAAAAATAACTTCCAAAAATCAATATCTCGAAAACTATGGCGCGTCGCCAAAAATCCTTTTAGGGGATCTCTTAAGATATTAAAAGCAAGGGCTGTGCAAAATTTCAGCCCGATCGGAGCTAGGACCTTTTCGGAACCTCATCTCAATTTAGACAAGGTCTAAATTGGTGTCCTTATGGTGGTCCTATTGGTGGTCCTTATGGTTGTGCCTAACGAATTGATTGACTATCAGAATCTACCTGTTAGTCGGGATAGCAGATGCCAGCTATTCAGTAAAGTTTGTCGGATCGGGAGTTTTTGCTTACCGGGCTTGTCATTTCTGCCGCTTTCAACAAGCGCCAAAAAGTTACGACGCGTTCAATGACAAACAATGAAGCTATGCGTAACGTGTACGACCGCGTTGTTCTACAAGGACGTGGGTAATCACTGTTCGGTATAAAAAAAAGAAGCAAAAAGAAGATTCGTTTCGAAAGGTATTGTTTCCTTGGATTGATGGTTTTCAATTT
>CALYCA010000089.1:0-45298 GCA_944452715.1 Ophion slaviceki | reverse complement strand
ATTGTTTCCACTCGCGCGGCGGGTCGTACGGGACTCCGGTTATCATTACTCCAAGAGCCAGTAGTAAGGGTCACTGCTTTCTCGTTATTCGACTTCGCGACGTCAAATTCGCATTTTTGCACACGGGGGATACGTGTTTGTACTCTTGATTTACGAGTAATGGTAATTCTTTAGATAAGTGATTTTGTTTTGCTATTTTCTCATTTATTGGGTCGCCTTAGGCCACAGTAACGGGTATAAAATTATGTGCGAAATTAACCATTTTTTTTCGTTTGAAAAAGTGATTCACTCGTAAAATTAATTACACATCTGTTTAGTATGAATATCGAGCTGTTAGAAAATATTTTTTTTTTTTTTCGATGTACAAAATGGCCGACTACTAATATTTTCTTTTATCTTTTTTTTTCGGCGCTCCGCGGCGTGACATTTAGCATCCACAATTTTTTACCTAGAACAAAAAACAAAAATTCTCGACAATCTAGATTAGAATACCTAGAGAAGTACGTAAGGAATTGAAAAAATATTGTTTTATTCAAAAGTTGTAGGTATTTGAACTTAAGAAATGAATTTTCAGTGAAAAATTTCGTTATAACTGCTTTTAAACTGCTCATAAAATGAAAAGTTTTTGATTAATCAGAAATTCCGTACGTACTTCTCTGCGAAATGCAATTAGGAACATAACTTTTAAATTTGAAGTAAATCGCGTGAAAATTGTTGAAGTTATTTGTCACGTCAATTGGAAAAAAGCTGTTTCGAGAAGTTCCGAGTAGTCGGCCATTTTGTACATCGAAAAAAAAAATATACAGTAGAACCTCGATTATCCGAACCAATTGGGACCGAGACTAGTTCGGATAATCAAAAGTTCGGATAATCGAAACGTGGGTTTTTTGGGACGAGATCACAAACAACACCTTTGTACATAAAAACAGTACAAACATATATATTAAAATTTGACATGCATATTAACGTTGATATACATATGTGTGTATTTTAAATACTTGAAAAAAATCGAATGTCTTTTTTAATATTTTTTTTATAAAATCGTCCATTTTTAATTGACGAACGGCTGTAACGCGTTTTTGAGCGGCAGTCGTTGAGAAGGAGAAGTTGCGTTGGGTTGCTCATTGTTGCTCACAGCGGTGGCAGCGAGCAGCAATGTATCTTTCGCGCCAACGTTCGTATAATTGAGCGTTCGAATAAACTAAGTCATCGTTCGGATAATTGGGGGTTCGGATGATCGAGGTTCGGATAATCGAGGTTCTACTGTATATATTTTTTCTAACAGCTTGATATTCATACTAAATAGATGTGTAATTAATTTTATGAGTGAAACACTTTTTCATACGAAAAAAATTGTTAAATTCGCACACGATTTTATACCCGTTACTGTGGTCTAAGGCCTTAATGAGGATATTCAGTGGGGGAAGCTGAAATTCACCCCACCATGAAAATTTATGGGGTTTTGAAGTTCGCGGAAACACGTGATAAAATAGGGCATTTTTGAACATTACGACGCCTATATTGGGTTTGGGTTCAAGTATGAGTTAAAGTTATGGGGTTTTGAAGTTCGCAGACATTTCGTTTGACATGTCGACGCCTATATTGGGTTTGTTTGCGTTAAAGTATGGGTTAATGTTATGGGGTTTTGAAGTTTGCGGACATTTCGTTTGACATTTCGACGCCTATATTGGATTTGCTTGCGTTTGTTTTGGTTTTCTCGAAAACAACAATTTTTCGGAAAAGTCACTTATCTAAAGAATTACCCAAGTAATCTCGAAGATGGACATAATCCTCGTTGAGGAACGATGAGTACGGTTTCGGCCTCTTGGCCATGGGGGAAATAACGGATTGGCCGTATTTCAAATTGATTTTTATTTTGGAAAAAATTATCGCGTGTGCCAGAGCGGTCTTACTGAAGGCCAAGGTAGTTATTGCACGTAGTACAATTTTAGGACGTTTTTAGATCGATCGCGACTTCAGAATTGCTAATAATTTATTGAGGAATAATGCCATTGTATTGGGCCACAAGTGATACGGAGATTTTGAAGCTCATTTGGAGAAACTTAATGAACTTTATTGACAATCCATGTATGCAGAGAAAAGACCGCGAAGAAGTTTTGAAAGGTTTTTGTTCAATGCAATTTTTTCAATTTTCAGGATTGAACGCGGAGCAAAATGTCATAGCGTTTCTTAATAATGACTATGAAAGACTAGAGAGATACCAAAGGTTTTTGCGCAAAGCTGACAAATCTTTTTGCATCTAAAATTTCGATGTATTTTTTTTTCGTGCCTATCCAAGCGTGCAGCGATACTTCTGGAGATATTTTGGTAATTTTTTAGATAGGTGACTTTTTCGAAAACGAGCCTGAATTGTTGTGTTGCTATTGTCTCATTTATTGGGTTATAAATGGTGATGTCCAGTCGGGGGAAGCTGAAAACACAAATAAACCCAATATAGGCGTCGACATGTTCAAAAATGCCGTGTTTTATCGTGTGTTTTACCGCGATCTCCACAATCCCATAACTTCTTATCGGGTGATGAATTTCAGCTCCTCCTGACTGAATATCATAATTTATAACCGAATAAATGAGAAAATAGCAAAAAAAAATAATTTCAGGCTTATTTTTCGGAAAAGGCACTTATCTATAGAACTATCGATATTTTTCGAAAATCTCTGGTCCTTCTTTGTCATCTTGCTTCAGGTTCGATCCTAAAAATTGAAGAAATTCCACCGCGGAGAACTTCAGCGGAAAATTGATTTCGCACAGAGCAGATTCGCAATTTTGTATTTAAAAATGAAACTTGAATAAATAATTTGTACCCTTTTTGGGTAAATATACCAAAAAAAGAGTACATATTATTCTTTCAAGTTTTCGTTATAAATCATTTGTACCCTTATTTATATTCCTTTATTTACATACCCTTAAAAAATAATTTGTACCCTTCTTGGGTTACTATAGCCAACAAAGAGTACAAATTATTTTTTCCATTTTTTTTAAACACAAAATTGCGAAAAGTTCTTCGGAAGGAAGTTTGAATATTCAATAAGGTTCATTAATTGTAAAAAGATCGACTTCTAACATCGCGTATCATTTTTGTCTTTGCGTGGTTGTCTTATCTCTCGTCCTTTGAGCCCTTTGCGCCGGATTATTTCAATTATAAAATACTATTTTGCCTGGAATACCAGACTAATACTTCAGATAAATGTTCTGTTATAAAAAGAAGCATACAATTAGCTGTTCGTCCCTAAACTAGAGCGTATTAGCTTGAAAAAATGACAATTTTTCCAAACAAGGTGCATATTTTTCGGGAGACTTCAGATCGAAAATCGCACCGATTTGAACCTGTTTGCTCCGTAATATTGAAGCCGCGTACCGGAAGGGCCGACACAAAAATGCTTTCTCCAAATCAACGCAAATCGTCCTTCGATCCAAACCCAAACACAAGAGCAAAAGAGTACACGAAGATTGATCCTCGTTTCAAATTTCAGCCTGACGATGTCGAGATCGAGGGAAAACGGTGACGATTCCGAGAGCGAACGTACGAAGCGTCGTCACCTCGAGGTTTTGGACCCAGAGGGCGAGGAGACGTCCCAGGTTAGCGCGCAAACCCCAAAAAAATCATTTTAGAGAGGAAAGAAAGGCGAAGGATCGCACACGTGCGTTTAGACCGTCGTGTCGTTATTGAGGCGACGAAGCTGACTAGCATGGCGTAAAACACGCTAGCTGAGGGAGTACGTTTAATCGTGGCAATCGCGGAACGAAAAAGCATAACGCGATTAATCGGGAAATGCGAAAAAACGTCTCGAGGCCTCTGGGAAAGTAAACAGGTCAAGTATTCCAAACTCGATGTCTCGCGTGGGTGTTTTTTTTGCGTTTTGTGTTTGTTTTCTGTTGATTTTTATACCGGCGATTGGGTTGTGATGAGTATTTAATATTGTTCGGCCACTGACCTTTTTATCTAGTAGCTGAGCATAAAAAATTCAGTTTCTCGATGACTTTGACGTGTTCATCATTTGGCACGAGAAAAAAAGCCTTTTATGCACGAAAAATCGTTTCCGTTTGTCGTATAAATCTACAGCGAGTTTCCACTTCGTAAATTGTCGAAACATGATTGGGGAAAAATGTGAGGAACGAGTGTGCGTAGCAGGAATGTGGGAAAAGTGTTTTTGACACGAGTTCCTCGGACTCTACGTTGACGTTACCTACAGTTCGAGGAAATCGTTTCCCCGTCGGATTTACAATTTGCTCGGTTTGACTTTTCTTTTTCTCACCTCTCAGTCCTACTCTTTCTCTCTCTCTCCCTAGCGTTCTATTATCGTCTATCTCCGATATCTTGTTTACCTTTGTTTTTCGGTGTCCCCTTCTCCCTTTTGGTTTCTCGGCATAAGCCTGCGGCCGAATTTTCGCTCGATATTCGCGTTTATGCCTGTCTGTAGCAGTTGAGTGTTCTAGGCGGAGTTGGACCTACGTTGTTCCGGATCCGATGTCAATAATCTGAACGCGAGACGTCACGGCTCCTCCAGGTGAATATTCGTTGTTCCGTATTTTTATTTTTCACCGAAAAGACGCCAGACTCGGTTTGTTGGTTGCGTGAGAAAAATCGAGCGCGAGTGGCTTTCTTCGTTTGTTACGCATTGATTTGCAGATATCGACATTTTTTTCAGTCCAGTCTGGCGGAAGAAGAGTAACAACGGTATTTTCGGCACGAGCATCGAGGAAATCAGCGACTCGGACAGTCAATTTTCATTCTCAAATGAGGAGTCTTCGTCCATGCATGTAAAATTATTTTTCTACCGCATCTCGATATATACGATGGTGGAAGTTTCTGCGCAATGATCTCATGTTACGTTTGCGCTTTTTTCGTTTTTCAGGAGCTCAACGAAGGAGAAGGTGACAATACGGACAAGGAGGGAGATTTCAATTTGAAGGTAGTCCACATTATTTTCTCAACGTTGATGAAAAAAAAACGCATTTTTTTACCACAAAAGTAAAATCGAGAGCCTAAAAAAATCGCCAAGAAATACAGAAAAACAACAAAAACATGGCCGCCAGCAGACGATAACATTTTTTACGGGACGTTTGGCGGTGGACACTCTCCGGCTTGAACGGTCCGTCTGACGTCTCAAAACCAAACGGGTTATTCAAGTTAACAATAAATACGAGTCGTTGACAATCGTCGTTTTTTTAAATGATTTTTTTTTAACAACGCGGCGACGAATTGAAACTCGAGCATACAAAATGTATGGAAAAAGTCGTCATCTTTACGTAGCTATTAAAAAATGAAGATCGATTTTCAAAACGTGAGATCGTCAACGACCTTTAAATGTTCCTCATCGTATCTCCTCTGAATTTGGACACAGTCCATCAAGTGGTTCTCGAGATATTATGTCCACCGACTTTTAAGAGACAACACCACTCTAGCGGCAGAAAATAAGGCCTAAGTTTGACCATTTATTTTGGGAGTATGAACAAAGGAATATGATTTCTTCTGAGACGATTTATTTAACACATATTAAAGTATATAAAAAAAATTATTATAGTTTTCATATAAAATGGTGGTGACAGAGCCCATATGGAAGAAAAACGTGTTTTTTCACAAATTGCTTCACGGGAGAAGGGTTTTCTCGTAAAGTATAATAAATATAAATATAAGACCTGGAACAAAAACAAAAAAAAAATATAATCTCTACATTATTAGCTATTGGACTACGTAGGGATTTTTTTAAACCAAATTTTGAAAAAATGGCGCATTTTGAAAGAGATAAATCGATTTTTCGCCCAAAAAAATAAGCAGTAAATTGTCTATAAAAAAAAAGTTTACATTTAATCAAAAAACGGCTACGTACTTTTATAGAGAATGTAATTGTGGAGCTACTATCAAAATTTCAAATCGATCCATGCAAAGGTGTTCGAGTAATCCGTAAAAAATATTTGTCCCCTATAATAACAATACATATGGCAACACCGCAGAACAATATTGGTCAATATTTCCAGATGAAAATAATTATCGTGTTCCTACAGTTAAAAAGTTTGTCATAAAAAAGATTTGCATTATAAATATTGATATTTTATATTGTTTATGTTATCTTCATTAACAAATAATAGTGTTGGTTCATTCATAACTAGTTAAAAACTTGGTTCGATTAAAAATTACTTCGAACAGTGGCGTAGCGTGGATTTTTGCCGCCCGGGGCTAACCCTAAATTTGCCGCCCCCCCTCCCTATTTTCGCAACTGAGTGCCGCCCGCCGCCACCGCCCCACATCTGCGCCGCCCGGGGCCAGGGCCCCCGCTGCCCCCCCCCCCCCCACGCTACGCCACTGACTGCGAAATAAAAATTTATGTTGCAGTATTATTTTAAATATGCCACGCAAACTCACGTCGTTGAATACGTGGAAAGATGCGGTGTTGCCATATGTCTTCTTATTATAGGGGACAAATATTTTTTACGGAAAATTATTCTGTCTAAATTTCAATGCAGACCCTGCAGTGTTAAAAGTTGCAATTTTAAAACCCATTATCTCTCAATCTAAAAATAGTCGACTGCTCTGAAATTTCACTCAAACATGCATAATTATATGAACAATGTCTGGTTAAAATTTGAACAAAATCTATAGAAATCAAGATTGCGCGCTCGTACTACCTTAAAGTTGTACGAGGTGCCTGACAGAAGTTCGAGGCGCTGCGGCAAAATCGATAATCAAATCTTCAAAAAAAAAATCGCTTCAGGACCAGTTGCGTATTGTTTTTATGACCCCGAAGTATTTTTTAAGCAAAAAAAGATTTTTCCAAAATCCTAGAGTGGTGTTATCCATTAAAACAGCATTGTCGGCCGGCGGCCATGTTTTTGTTGTTTTTCTGTATTTTTTGGAGATTTTTTTAGTCTCTCAATAAATGTACTTTAGTGTTTAAAAAAATGCGTTTCTTTTTAACCAACCAGTGTCCTGGGTAGAAGTAGCCCCTCAAGATCCCGACACAAAGAACTGATAATCTTTAATTTATTATTCTCAAAATGAAATTGGTTTCTTAACGGAATTCGTTCTATTATTGATCTGCAGTTTTAACGTCAATACCTTTATGAGGGTTGTACGATGTTTTGTATTTTTTCTTACTTTCAATGTCCCTTATCCCTCCACCTGTCCCAGTTTCTTAAAGACCGCATTGTGTTGATCACAGCCACTTGTTCCTAATGCCCTACTGTATCGCATTTGCACGAGGGCACAGGGAAACTATGAAAAACCCGTGCCGATACAGACTATATTCTACGGATTTTGAGGCCTTAGGCCACAGTAACGGGTATAAAATCATGTGCGAACTTAACATTTTTTTTTCGTATGAAAAAGTTATTCACTCATAAAATTAAGTACACTCCATTTAGTATGAATATCAAGCTGTTAGAAAATATATATATATCTATTTTTTCGATGTACAAAATGGCCGACTACTAATATTTTCTTTTGTTATCTTTTTTTAGGCGCTCCGCGGCGTGACATTTAGCATCCACAATTTTTTACCCAGAATAAAAAACAAAAATTCTCGTCAATCTACATTAGAATACCTAGAGAAGTACGTACGGAATTTGAAAAATATTGTTTTATTCAAAAGTTCTAGGTATTTGAACTTAAGAAACGACTTTTCAGTGAAAAATTTCGTTATAACTGCTCATAAACTGCTCATTAAATGAAAAGTTTTCGATTAATCAGAAATTCCGTACGTACTTCTCTGCGAAATGCAATTAGGAACATAACTTTTAAATTTGAAGTAAATCGAGTGAAAATTGTTGAAGTTATTTGTCACGCCAATTGGGAAAAAGCTGTTTCGAGAAGTTTCGAGTAGTCGGCCATTTTGTACATCGAAAAAAAATATATATTTTCCAACAGCTTGATTATCATATTAAATAGATGTGTAATTAATTTTATGAGTGAATCACTTTTTCATACGAAAAAAATTGTTAAATTCGCACATGATTTTCTACCCTTTACTGTGGCCTAAGGCCTTAAGTTGTTGTGCACCATTGGAAATTCACTAAAACTGTCGTCCGCTCAGTAGTCAAACGGTCACCCATCCAAGTATAGCCAACGCGGCTCGACATCCGAGTTCGGCGAAGCCGCAAAACGACCGTGCCCATTGGCTGGACGACTTTTCACTCGGGCATATCTTGTTCTCATTTTGTTTTTTCAGGTTATCGCATCCCGAGGGGACAACATTATAGCAGTGGCTAATCCCGCGCTAATGGAATGCAATCATCCGATAAAAAAAGAGCCGGAAGACGAGAAATCGGCGCTGTGATATTAAATGTTAGAAGGTTTTTCGAACGAAACTGTCGTTTCTGCGTAAACCGCGGGAAAGAAGAGAGCAGCAACAAAAATTATTCTTAATACACTCTCGTTCGGGATTTTCGTTGAGCGCAATAAAATGATGATATTTTGTTCAATGGTCATTATCCTTCTGAGTATGATTCTTTTGATGGTATTAGTCGCTACGATTGTACATATATTATATACTGGCCAGTGAATCGGCGCCAGGAACGAAATAAGCAAATTGCCACGATGTAACTTGTAATACGTGTTTGCCCGTTGGGAGGGCGAAACATTCTCGGCAATAATACACGTTGTAAAAGTGCTATGTGAAGCATCAGCCAGACTTTTTTTCTCTTTTCTTTTTAAGATCTCTTGGTAGACTGAAAATCGGCCATTTTTGTGGCAAAGCAATATGTAAATATGGAAGGAAAAAAAGAGATGTTTTTTATTACGTATGAACGAAATACAGTCTTTCAATGAAGATTCGACTTTTATTCATTCTATTAACAGACACCATCACTCGACCTTGTATTTTGTCCCTCCTTTTTTTTATCAACAAAATAAAGTATAGATCTGCAAATGATGCAACGTTGCAAAATCCTTATCTGCGATGTCAAACATTAATGTGAATTTAGATATATTAAGGGGTTAGGCCACGGTGACGATCCGATCAGGGTTCTTTAAACAAATCTATTTTGAGGAAATAGGGAGGATGATTGAAAAATCGTTTCGACATTTATTTGTATGTATATAAAGTTGTATACAAATTTCATTTAAATATATTAGTAATTAAGGAAGTTATAAACAATCTCGTGAAGGACCTTTGAACGTGAACGTTGAAGGCTCAACGGTCTGCTTTATTTTGTTCACCTGGTTGATCTGAAACAAAAAGTGTTTTTTTTTTCTTAAAATAGATAATTTGGCTCTAATATGAATATATTAAGCCTATAAATATTTATAGCCTATAATAATATAATTAATATTTTAATATTTTATTGGATAAGACTTGATAGAATTTTTTTTGTTAGCGTGTTTCGATTATTAAAAAAAAGATTTTTCAATTTTTCGAGAAAAAACAGATTACTGTTAATAACTAATGATTTTTTTTTTAATGTCAACAAATTTCACGTCAACCCGTTCGTTAGATGTCGAGAAATCGTGTACACCGTTTTGAATAACATCGTTTCGAGGAAAACCCTCAATCTGCGATTCCTGCGTCATATGTTGGACCTTCCTCTGCGACATGAGAGTGCTGAAATTTTCACAGTAGCCTAACGCCTCAATAATCTTATAAAACATTAGTTCTTTTTTACCGACGGAGTAGTGGCTCTTTTTTCACTCCGATAAAAGTACTTCCTCGCTAGAGGGCATAGCTGTGCGATTTCACGCGTCCAGTCGGTAAAAACTTTACAACCAAGTTTTCTCGTAGGCGGATTACATTTCAAACGAACGACGAGAGACTTGCTTTTGCCCAAACATTCTTTATCCAAGAAAACGCTTGGAAATGGAAAAACAGCGCTTACGTACTAAACGCGGCTCGGTCGGTGTGCGCGCTCTTTTCTATACGGAATACCGACCGAGTTGCTAAGAGTGCAAGGCGTATCAGAAAAGTCGTTCCGATGTTTTTTTCCGGACGAACGAACGATCTTATATTCCATTCAAAACAGAATAGAATAACTTTTTCCCCGAAACAGCTGTTGCTTAGGAGATAAATTGAGAACGCTGTTATACCGACTGAGACATTTTTCACATCGCCCTAATCGTACGAATGTGCTGAATCATTTTCTAAAATTATTAAACTTTCACGCCTTTTTGATGGAAATGTATGTCTTCTTAATTAACATTCTCAAAAAGTAGAATTCCGTGCTCGAAAATTTATACGCGGCCGGTAAAACAGATCAAGTTATACACAGGTCCAGCTGCGATACAATTTGTCATCGTGGGTAGTGGTTCTCGCATCGTGTAAACTTCGTCAGTATTCCGTCGACCGCTATAGCAATATGACGGAGGAATTATCCGGTGTGACAATTGTCATATTCATCGCTGCGGGTGTATTAACGATTTTGTTGCTATTTATATTCGCAAAGAGACAAATCATGAGATTCGCGTTAAGATCGAGACGCGGTCCACACATTCCAATCGGTCATGACGCCAAAAAGGTAGGCAAACGAGAGATTTTAGGTTAAACCGCAGAGTTTTTACGATCTCCAACGAGTATCGAGTACGATTATTCGTGAATCATAATAACGGGATAACAATTTTTGTTCGTTTAGTCGCTGAAAAAAGAGATTGAGAGAAGAATAGAAGTGATACCGAGGATTCAGTATGAACCGCAGCTGATAAGCGATCACAGATATATTTTAGCGCCTGGCAGTCAAGTGCCCCCTCATTATTACAGGCTCAAAGCCGTCGACGACGTTAAAACATTAGGTACGTCAGTTATTTATCTGTGGCCTAAAAACCTCCCAAATTCATTGCCACATGTACATTGTACATAAAAAAATGGTACGTCACTTTCAACATGCTTGGGCAACTTTGAAGAAAATACAAATACAAAGAATTTTTAAGTTATTGCATACCGAAACGTCTATGTAAAATCATTCGTTTATATTTTTTAGTACCTATTCGATTCAGTATTAGTTTCTTTCTATTTGGTGTTTTTATGGATTTACGGATGTATGGGACTGACAGAAATGGTACCTTGACGCAAAAAATTGGATGAATTGTCGCTTCTTTTGTTCTAAGCCTGTGCGCAAAATTTGGATGACGTTGAAGTTTACATTGTTGGAATGCAACGATTTTATCTTCTTCTTACATTTATTTGTGTCATTATCCAATGCTTTTTTTTTGGAAATTGAGGTAGTAAATTTCTAATAAGAATATGTTGAACCATTTGAAACGGGGAAAAAAAATTTAAGTAACGAACAAGAGTTTTTCTTGGGTTCCAACAATGCAAACTTCAGACCCATCAATTTGGAAACACTGACCAGTTGGAGCTTTACGCAATTTGTAATTTGCAGTAGTTGCATGCGCTGTCTTATTATGGTAAAGTAGGTAAGGAAAGATAACTTTTCATGATATTAAAGTTTGCATCGTTGGAACGCAATGTATTTTTTTGCCAAAATATTTTTCTGGCGAATTTAGGCTACGAAAAATGACAAAATTAGAAAAAATCCTTAAAATTGCCAAAAAATTGGTCAACAATGAGTCAATGATAATATTTTTAAAAAATCGTTGTTTTCCAATTATGTAAACGTCAACATTGTACAAAGAAAAGTATTTTATTAATTTTCGTTCTCTAAATCAGCGAAAAAAAATACAATTAATATAAAAAAATCAACTTTCGTTGCATTCCAACTATGCGAACTTTCACATTATGCGTAATATTAACTATAGGTAAAACAATCATTCAACTAAAAACGCTTCTAAGTGGAAATTTGAGGCCACCCTACTTGCTACTTTTCCTTAGGATTGATGGTGTCGAAGTTTGCCTGCTGCAACGCAACGAAAGTTCTTTTTCACATTTTATTTTCTATATTTTACTTATTATAGATCTTTTTTATAAATTTATATTGTAGATCGCTAAACTAATGTCTTCAAAAATTGTTGAAGAATTTGTGTAGGCAAAATTTACCAGAAGAAATAAAAGCAATTCAGAAACATTAATTTTCGTTGCGTTCCGACGCAAACTTCAACCTCAGTAGTATTGTCTCTCCTGTACATCCGTAATTCTTTTTTTACGCTTCATTTTCTCTCTACACGAACAAATGAAATCCATTTTTGAAATATAACAATACTTATACATCGCAGCTGTTGTCTAATAGCATTTTTTCACTTATTTCTTTCAAATTAAATTCACATATCGCTGTGAATATATAGCAATACTTATACATTGCAGCATCCAACAACAATAATTCGAGTTTGTGTTAAAAAACCGTCATATTGCAGAATCGGAAATAACCAAGTACGACAATTGTCTGAAGAGGCATCCATCTGAAAATCTACGAGCTTACCTGCTCACCAGTCTGGCAGCTCCCTTGAACGGCAGCGGCCAGCGGATGATTCATCAGTTCTGCGACCTCTACGAGCATGCGAGGCACGACCCAACGGAATTCAGCGACGAGGAGTATCAAGTTTACTCTCGATTGCATCTCAAACTCGTAGACGCGTACGTTCCGTTCTAATAGTGTTCCTAAGCTGATTTTCGCATAACGTTAAAGTTTCCATCGTTAGCATGCAACGAAAATTCTTTCTTCTAAATTCCTCGAATATATTTAACACATCTTGGCTTTGAAAAACGCTTGAATTCTTTCTACGTATCCTTATTCGAGTATTCGCACCTCAATTCGCAAAGAAAGGCTTCGATCAATGATTAAAAAAAGTGAAACGCGGAAAAAAATCGTTGCGTTCCAACGATGCGTTTCAACGTCACATTTTCGAGCTGTTTCCACAATTTGAGAGTTAATTGTCAACGTCACGTACATTTCAGGGCTCGACTATTGAAATCTTATCCGAGCAGCAGAAAATCGAGTCCTAGCAGAACGCCGATAAAGAAAAGCGCCGAGACGAAGAGAAACATATTGGAGCCGAGAATGCGACCGCCGCAGGAGCAAATATTGAGCGGCTCTCGTCCGAACACCCTCACAGTCAAGGGTCTCGACAATAACGAGACGTCAGTGTAGCATTATGAGTGTCGTCACATACAGCACATGTGACGAGCGAACATTTTTTTCTGACTAACCACCTCTGACCGTTCACGTACCGTGAGACTCTGGTCGATCGAGTGGATCGATTTTTGTGCTTTAAAAAAGAACGAACCAGCTGGAAGAAAGCACACGAACGATATTTCGTGTATAAAATATATTGCTCGTCGGAAGTGAAAAACCGACGAACGACGGTTCGATCGGGGCGATATTCGTTTGCCACGATCCGTTTATATTAACGTAGAATGCGCATCGACGATCGTGAGCCATCGGGGACGAAAAAAAAAAACGAGATGTTTCACCGTGCGGCGTCCGACTTTTATCCGCTCGTCGGGTTCCGAGGCAAAAAAAGCATCGCCTCATCGACTGGAATTTCTGCGAAAATTGAAGAAAAAAAAAACGTACGGCTGCACGCCGTCTTACGCGTAAGTTCAAAAAACGAATTGTCTATCGTAAGTAAATGGAATTACCGTTATCGTTCTGTCTCTTTTTATTCGTTGAAATGAAATATCACGCATTTATCGGAGTCCTGATAGATAAGTATTTTGTCCATGTAACATCGAAGTAGCCTTCGTTCCTCAGTGATACTAGAGCATTGTGAAATACGATTTTATACTTTCTGGGTATCGGAGTGGTTCTCATGTGACTCAACCATTCCATAGTCTGTTGAAAACAAAAAAAGACACACATACGACTGATTAGTAGAAACGAAAGAAAAAAACACCCGTCGATTGTACGAGTGACTTTGTGTATAAATGACGAGGAAGCAAAAAAACAACGCGACAATTTTGAAGAAAAACTCACTTGCGAAATTATGTCTTTCCAATATGCCGTTTGGACGATACTCGCCAAAGCTTGAGGAAATAACTTTGCTCTTGTCTCGTGCGACGTTACGAGGGCACGATCGTTCAACAACAAGCAATCCGTTGCTGACATACAAACGACGCTGATGAATAAAATTTCACACAAGAATATCGCCGTATTGATGCTCCCTTCGTTTTCCTTGCACTCCGCCATTATGGATCCGATTCTACGCATGAGCTCCAACGTCCAACACGCGTTTGACTTTTCTAGCCTCATCTCCGGCAGAATTTTTTGCAATCGTTCGAGCAGATACGAATGGATGCTAGCGAACATAACAACAAAAATAATATACTACGTATTTTGTACATTTTACGCGTTATTGATTAAAATTCAATTAATTTTGTACGTAAAACGTACAAAATTCATTCAATTTACAAAAAAAACATATTTTTTGGATGTTTAATTTACGTACAAAAAAGATAATTAATTTTGTACGTTTTACGAATTATTGTTGTTTTTAAGGTAGTCCTATCGCCAGGATTCAATCGATAGGATTTTCATAATTTTTTTTTGAGCTTCACTAAATATATTAGTAATTGTCTCTGTAAAATTTCAGGATCGGTTATCGACCTAATTACAGAGAAAAGAAATATTGAAATTGCGTATTTTTGTGTAGAAATTCCGAGACGAGATACGAAAAGCCAATTTCCGGTCCCTACAAAGTGTATATAATAGTGGGAATCCGTCAGATTCTTAAAAATAATCAGATTCACATACTTAACACTTGTAGTAATCCAGTGCTCTCAGAAAAAATTACGCTTATTGGCGTAATTTTTATGTAATATCAAGTTTAATTTAAACTTCCGGTATTGGATTTATTACCACTTGCTACGATAAAGAGACGTGACAGCAAGGCAACAGCTGACTGTAGTCCTAAACTCACCTTACTCATTCGAATTTCCACACATAGTACAGTCGTGCTGTATATTGGAATCGGAAAAAATTAGAAGAAGCTTTTTGACGAGTGATTTTGTAGGTGCCACGGGTGCCAAATCCAAGTTTGCCTAAAAATCGGGGTGTAGGGTTTTTTTAGGGAATGGCAGGGGATGGGGGTGGATTAATGCCAAACTACAACCTCAACAAGGTCGGTCCCAAAAGACAAAATGTACAGAAAAATCCGGGCTTTATTTTTGTCCACAGCGCCGAAGTCGTGGAAGTTCATTTTGGGGGTGAAAAAGTGGGGTGAAATTTTGAAAAATCAGTTTTAATTCAATAACTCTTTAGAAAAAATTCGTTCGCTTTTTGTTCCAATGGGAACGTTGTTTCCCTTGAAAAGACGCGTCGATCAAGCATTTGATCATCCCCCTCCAATAATATCTTCACCGCCAAAATAAATTTTCAAATATAAAAAAAAATTGTTTACTGAATAACTAAAAAACAATCGATTTTTCGGGGATTGTTTAGATGTACGAAATGGAGAGAATAATTTTTTCTATATTTTCGTTCCTATGGACCACCCTTGAATTTTGCTTTTTCGAACCCCTCTCAGGGGTTGAAAATTCAAAATGAAATTCTGGGAAAACTATTGACCGAAAATAAAGAGATACGAGTTTGGCGCTGTGGACAAAAATGTAGCTGAGGGTTCAAGCTACAAATTCTTGCACGGCGGCGAATTCGTGCGGTCAATATTTTTCCCAGAATTTCATTTTTAATTTTCAATTTTCGAGAGGGGTTGAAAAATCAAAATTCAAGGGTGGTCCATAGAAACGAAAATATAGAGAAAATTATTCTCTACATTTCGTACATTTGAACCATACCCGAAAAATCGATTGTTTTGGAGTTATTCAATAAACAATTTTTTTGTTGTATTTTAACAATTTTTTGAACGTTAAGATATTATCGGAGAGTGATGATGAAATACTCGATCAACTTTTCAAGGACTACAACGTTCCCATTGGAACAAAAAGTGAACGATTTTTTTCTAAAGAGTTATTGAATTAAAACTGATTTTTCAAAATTTCACGCCACTTTTTCACCCCCAAAATGAACTTCCACGACTTCGGCACTGTGGACAAAACTAAAGCCCGTTTTTTTCTGCACATTTTGTCTCACTGTGCCGACCTCGTAGGTATTGTAGTTTGGCATTAATCCACCCCCATCCCCTTTCGTTCCCTAAAAGAAAACCCTGCACCCCGATTTTTAGGCAAACGGATTTATCACCCGCGGCACCTACAAAATCACCTGTCAAAAAACTAGCCATCTTCTAATTTTTCCGATTACGGGGTTTTTCACCGACAGTAAGACTGTACTAACACATTGCATTTTTAACCGACGTATTTCGCCGACACAAATTTTCCACGCTTTTTACCAGTCGTGGCCCGAATACAATGCTTTATATATCCCGCACCTGACATTGTTTTAACAGATCGACGTTGAAAAGTTGGGTGGTTAAACTCGCCTGATTGAGTAAAAAGAGACGGAGAAACCAATATTGCCAAATATCAAACCTAGAAATACTGCGCGAATCGTTGGAATAACTATTTTTTCATTTTTCTAATTAAACGTAAACATTAATTAAACAGTTTACACATGAAAAATATAGTTATTATTTTTTTTTGTATACGTTAAAAATATGAATTGTACAAGTCTCAAGTATGATGAGTGGTATGACTGGTGTGAAGCGCTAGGACTACCTCAAAAGATAAAACTTACGCCGGTGTTGCGGCCGATGCGCGAATAATTTCGTTCATCCAGCTTAGCGGTGTAACGTCGTGCTTCTTCAGCACAAGCTCGGCCCGAATAACAATCGCTTTTCTCAATTTATCGGTCGTAACGTCGAGCCAAACGCTGGGCAAAGTCATTCGCTCTAATTGTTCGGTGGTCAATTCGAGCGCGGCCCTCGTGTACGTTTGAAATATTTTGCCGTCGACGTCGATACGATCGATCAATTTCTCCAGAATGCTCGTGATCAAGAATCTGTTGTCGCTGTGAATCAATTCGTCTTTGAGAGCTTTCGTGAAGCATTCCATGATCGCGTCGAACATCGCCACGGCGTTTTCGTTCTCGAGAATCGCTTTTTCGAGTACATTGTTGACGGTTGCATCCAGAAAAGGGCCCAAAACGACGGATCCAACGGCCCGACAAACGTCGTCCAATTTTTCGTAAATATCCAAGCAATCTTGAAACTCCTCGGGACTGGAAAGCGTCGCGCGCGTTTTCGTGAGCAATGTCAAATGTTTTTCCAAATAATCCTTGGCCGACGGTGATATCGGGGCTTGGTGACAAGCCAGAGCGATACCGTATTTCCGCGTTTGCGACGAGATCTCAATCGCCGCTTCGAAATTGCCGAATACTATCGGTGGCAAAGCCTTCGGATATTTGTGCGAAAATATTCTCATGCACTCGGCAACGACGTATTTCTTGTCCTCGTTGCGCGATCGCTTGTGATGTCTTATGTATTCGCCAATCGCGCGAAGAGGACTCTTCTCCGAGAGGTATTTGAAGTTGCCCGGTTCACCGTGGGGCCATCGATATATGCCCGTACGAAAACTGTACAGTTCCTCCTCGACGGAGTGCCTCAGAAAGTCACTCGCGGCCGGAAGCGACGTTTTATTGATATTCTCGAGAAGCGCTATCCAATAATTCGCCGGTATGTAAGGCAATAGATTTTCCGCTCTCTCGTCTTCCGTCGCGTTGCGATCGATCGTCGCTTTTGGCTTCTCGACACGATTTACAAATTCAAGCGGAAGCACGCACAACGGCATACTCGAAAGCTTGAATGAACGAAGAGCTTTGAACGCCGACTCAACGATTTCCTGTTTCCGCGAGTTCATAGCGTAGTCCCAAAGTTTCGCGAGTACTTCGACCGTCAAGTGACCGTACTCGGTGCTCTCTTGGGAGGGTGTTTGCGGCACATCGCCGAAGAGCTCGCAAACTGCTTGGACAACGATGGTACGCGTCTCCTCGTTCATTTTAGGCGCGAGGACCCGCCACGTTGAACAAATCTCCGTGACGCCCGCCAAGCAGAGGGCCGAGATGCCCTTGAGGGCCAGTGCACTGGCCGCACTTCCGCTCTTTGCGGAGCATCGATTCAGTATCTGCGACAAAAGTGGCACCAATTCTGCACCGTGCTCCGAATGATTTTCACAAATGTACTTCATCGCGCGTGCACACGTCACGTCCGATTGCCACGAACGGTCGGTATTGCTGAGCTCCACCAGAGCCGTCTGAAGATGCCGATGGCATCGGGGCTCGACGCTCAACGCTTCAACGTACAATTCTATTGCGAGATAATTGAGAGGCTTTCCCGCCGTGGAGAGCGTCTTCAATGTGTGCATCACTATCGGCACGTTTTCCTTCGATCTCGTTAATTTTGGCAGAGCGAATAACAACGTTTGCGTCTGAGCGATGTCTCGAGTGGTCGATAATTTGTGCAGTACGATGGCCAAAATGTGGCCGTCGTTCTTCGACAAATCAACGAGGAGGTCACACGTTTTCTCGATTATTCTTGAATCCTTCGCTTCGAGGAATAGTCCCGCAATTACGAGCTTGCAACCGGAGAGGACGTAGCTCGGAGATTTCGCTAGTTTCTCGAGCCAGGGCAAGATGGTGTCTGCGTTCGAAGATTCCAGGGAGCTGCAGAGTTCCGTGTAGAATTGGAGATTCGCGTCGAGGTGATGCAAACGCTCGAGCGCTTTTTCCGTCCGTGGTAATTTCGAGGCAGGTCTGCTCGGAGCCTCCGCGACGATCTTGTCGATCAAAAGCGTCGCCAGGTTCAGGGCGCTCGAGGATAATATCGAGGGATACGCCATCCACGGGAGAATCGACGCTATCAATGTGTGAGCGATCGCTCGACTGTACGACGTCTTCTCCACGATTTTGATACCTGAAGTCATAATCGATCGTCAAGGGATCATCACAGTGTGAATTTTACATAAAATCATTTTTTTTTTGCATTTTCGGATGGTATAGACGGTTGTAAATATGCTGTTCAATGTTTGGGGCGAAATTCGAATTATTCCAAATGATGTCGAAGTTTGCCGGATCAAGGCGTAAGAATGAATGAAAGAATGAATGGGAGTTTTTTAAATCCTGTTATGGGGATAAAACTATATGCATTATTCGTTTGTCCTCACGATGTTGAAGTTTGCATCGTTGGAAGGCAACGAAAGTTTTGTCGCCCAATTGTTTTTGACACATTTAGACCGGAAGAATTACGCAAACGTTTTTCACGATTCTTACTAGCGATCTTCAGCGTAAATATGTAAGAAAAGATTCACGATGGTAATGAAAATGATTAACAAAAAAAATTGAAATGATTTTTCGTTGCATTCCAACGATGCAAACTTCAACATCGTGAGGACAAAACGAATAATGCATCTAGTTTTTATCGTCATGACAGGATGGAAAAAAACTCCCATTCATTCTTACGCCTTGACACGAAAATTTTGAATTAGATGTCTCAATCGAGAGTTCTTTTTTACTGTAATTAATATCAATCAATCCACAGATTTTTAGTATTCTTTTGCCGTTGTTAGAAAGATGAAGTTCGTTTGACAAATACACTACCGGCCAAAAGTTTTCGGACACTTCAGATAATTGCAAAACTTTCGATCACTTTGGATAATTGCAAAATTGCATTAGAATAATGTAAGTAATTATACAGAGCTATATAATATCTTCGTAAAATGATAAATAAAATGAACGATATTATTCTGAACTTATTTGGCAATTATCCAGTGATCGAAAGTTTTGCAATTATGTGAAGTGTCCGGAAACTCTTGGCTGATAATGTATATCATTCAATGATAAATCGTTTAAGGCGGTATGTACATTTAGACGGGAAAAAATAAGCAATTTTGAGCGATTTTTTGAACTAAGAAATAATTATTCTACAATAAGCTAACTTTAGGTATACTTTAATAGTATATTTAAGTATACGAAACAACTTTTTTAAATTAATTCATCATCAAAATGGCGGAGCTGTGGCAGAGTGTTACAGCAAGGTCGCCGCGGGAGTTGCGAATCGGCGTGCAGTCTAGCTTTCCGTAGATTTTTATTTGCAAAAAAGTTCAAACATTTTTTCAGTTAGAACATGTATCGTTTCTATGTGACGGTAATTAAAATGAAGAAAATGCAAATTTGAGAAAATGGCGCGCATTTACAAAAAAAATCAACATTTCTGTAAAATGTGGATTAAAAAAGTAGTTTTTTTCCCAATTTTTCAAAAACAATTTTCGTCGAGTAGACGGTACCAATATTATCAATATTTCTACCAAGTTTCAACTTAATCGGCTTAATAGTTTTTGAGTAATGCCGCACGCCAATTTCGATAATGCAGTTTTGAGAAAAAACGCGTTTGAAGTTCACGCCCGCTCCGAATCCAAGCGGTGAGGCACAGCGTTCACGGGCTGTAACGTTTGAAGTTTTTGGAATTTCGTTTTGAAACTTTGAGAAAATATTCTACATATATAGTTCTATCGTTCAAAGAAGAAAAAGAAGAAATCGATTTCTTGATCGTTGTAAATGTATATCGCGCCTTAATAGTTACATTTCGAAACATCATCATTCTATAACATTTTGTATCCCAGCACGAACAATGTTGAGGGGTGAGATGCAGTCAGAATTTAAAAAAAATCGATTTTTTAAAACATTTTCTTGAAGTATGATGTTTCGAAAATATTCCCTGAAAATTTCAAGTCAATCCGATGAATAGTTTCCGGGATATCCAGCAATTAGTGAAGGAGCGTTGGGTCCCCGTGGCAGGTAGCGGCTGACAAACGCGCAAACGATAATACCTGAGAAGGCAGAATGCTTCAAAGACAACAAATTAATATTTTGGAAGCTTCCACATCGCCACAAGCCCTATTGTATGGGCCAGGAATTGATGATTCGATGTAAGTAATTTTTTAATTAGTATTTCTATACATAAATCAAGTGTAAAATTGGAAAACTCTTTCAGAAATTTTAAAAAATTTATTACTCACAAACTATGAACTTCAGCAAAATTTTATAAAGAATACTTTCGTTTTAAAATTGCAAAATGTTAAAAAAAATAATTCATCCCGAAAAACTTTAATTTTTTGAAAAATTGTTTCAACAATTGGCTATAAACAATTGAATGCTCGACTTTTCGGCAAAAAATTGTGATATTCGGATTCAGCGGATCAAAATGCATAAAAAAAGTTTAGCGTCATCCATCGAGCTCAAAATTTTACGAACATGTAATACCGTATCCACATCTAAAAACTTTAAACGCGTTTTTCTCGAAACTATGTTTTTCAAGTCTGTGACTACTATAATTGAAAAACCACTCGATGGATTTTGATGAAATTTGGTGTGCTTATTGATAGCATTAAAAACTAGTCCTTAATCGAAGGATTTTCATTTTTGTTGAAAATTTCTAATTTTTTTTACAATAAGCGAGCGATTTTTTGGTCGAAAATCGGAAGTTATCTGTCGGAAGCCGTCATTTTGTTAATTTTTGAAAAAAAAACCTTCGATTAAGGACTAGATTTATTATTAAACTAATGTTTTTTTTTTTGGTTTTTTGATTTCTGACGATCCAGTAAAATTTTATGATGGTCACCGCAAAGCACTACATGCCGAAGGGGGTCCGACGAAGATGGCGATATTTGTATAAATAATCAATACTTTTCTTTGAAAATTTGTACAAGTCAAGTTGAAATATAACATAAAAAGTCTGGGTAACCACTTTTGTAAAACAAACTTAATTACTATAAAAAAATTTATATTGCAAAAATTCGGTTTTTCACGCCTCTGATCGCATCTCACCCCTTAATCTTCAAAATGGCTGACGTGCGTCTGTCTCACCTGTCGTAACGACATCGAGTAGATATACACTGGGGCATATAGTTATCATTTCCGCCAGCAAGCACGTTAAAACGCTACCGCAGTTGGTCCCGCTGTCCTCAAGAAGAGAACAGACTACATCGAGATTCGAGCGTGGATCACCGTTGTTTCGCATAAGTTCCAGCGACAATGACGTAAGTACAGGCACGAGTGCCGAGCAAAGCGACTTGTTGCCGTTAGTTTTCGCTATTTCAGCGATCTCGAGGATACGATAGTTCGTGTCGAGGCAAGATTCCAGACTGGAAGTTCGAAGCCACTGCAACACTTCGATCTGCAGGTCGAAGGTGCCTTTGGCTCGAGTCAACACGTGCCAGGCTTGCTGCCTACAGCTCTCCGACAGAGAGAGCTTGGGATCGCAGAGAATGTAGAGGAACAGCGGACGCAAAAGAGCCACGTGATGGTCCAACGATCTGTAGAATACATTCATCCTTGGTACGAAAAACTGTTTTTACAAGAATTCATTTACGAATTAATGATTGTGATTTTCACACTTCATGGAATAATGATTTTGTAGCATGCTTTTTGTACTCCAAGAGTTGCCATTCGTTTATAAGTCTGCTCTAAGAGCTAACACCATTGTGCTAGGCTAAACACTTATTTGAGATGTTCAACTTGATGTACAACGAATTAATAAAGTTAATTGTAAATATGCATTTGGTTCCTCAAAATTTGCACCTAAAAGAGCATACTTTAAGGGGTTAGGCTACTGAGAAAGTTTCGAAAAATTTCACTCGAAATTTGATACACTTCAGTGTGATAGTAGTTTAGTCTTGACCGGCGTTTTTCTTTTTAATATTTTTTTTATCAATTAGTAACAATAGTGTTATCATTTAGTAATGAAAAATAAAATAAAAATTCAATTTTTTTATTATCGCTAATATTATCTATTTTTAGAAAAAAAACTCGTTTTTTTTTTGTTTCAGATCAACTGCGTGGCCAAAATCAAGTACACCGTTGAGCCCCTCGCGTTCAAAGGTCCTTCACGAGATTGTTTATAACTTCTTTAATTATTCATATTTTCTTATGAAATTTGGTATACAATTTTGTTAATGTACATACAAATAAATGTCCAAGCGATTTTTCAATCATTCTACTTATCCCTTCAAAATAATTTTTTTTAAATAACCCTGATTTTTGGGTTGACATGACGCTGAAGCTTGCATCGTTGAAATGCAACGATTTTGTTCGTTCATTTTTCATTCCTTTATCTTTATCATAATCCAAAGCTTTTTCTTTGCAAATTCAAGTCGTAAGTCTCTAATAAGAATTCGCAAAAAAAAATGAACCAATTTCTAAAAATTATCTTTTGTTGCACTCTATCGAAGCAAATTTCAACATCATGGGTTGTCACAGTAGTCTAACCCCTTGTAACATACATCACCGAAAGCTATCTCTGTCCATTGCCTGCAGGTATCTAATCATAGTTCTAAATTTGGTAAAAGCGACCTACCCCGCTTCGCAATGATTCATCATGGATTGCGTGTGAATGAGAACGTCTCTCCAGGCCTCTTTTTTCTGTGTCAAGACAGTGATCAGCGGATGCTGCGGTGTCTTAAGAGTGAAGGGACATACGTATTCGTCCTCGGAGCGGAGCGTCTTCAAATCCAGCGTCAGAAGATTGCATATAGCTGAGGCGACGGCACCGCAATGTCTGTGAAAGATACGCAATGGAACTCGATGGTACTGAAGTTTGCATCGTTGGAATGCAACAAAAGTATATTTCTTTCGTATATCCGCTTTTTTCAAGCACATTAAGGCGTTAGGCCACAGTAACGGGTATAAAATCATGTACGAATCTAACCATTTTTTTTCGTATGAAAAAGTGATTGACTCATAAAATTAATTACACATCTATTTAGTATGGATATCAAGCTGTTAGAAAATATATATAAATTTGTTTCGATGTACAAAATGGCCGACTACTCCAAACTTCTCGAAACAGCTTTTTTACAATTGGCGTGACAAATAACTTCAACAATTTTCACTCGGTTCACTTCAAATTTAAAAGTTATATTCCTAATTGCATTTCGCAGAGAAGTACGTACGGAATTTCTGATTAACCGTAAACTTTTAATTTTATGAGCCGTTTATGAGCAGTTATAACGAATTTTTTCACTGAAAATTCATTTCTTGAGTTAAAATACCTACAACTTTTGAATAAAACAATATTTTTTTAATTCCGTACGTACTTCTCTAGGTATTCTAATGTAGAGTGACGAGAATTTTTGTTTTTTATTCTAGGTAAAAAAATGTGGATGCTAAATGTCACACCGCGGAGCGCCTCAAGAAAAGATAACGGAAGAAAATATTAGTAGTTGGCCATTTTGTACATAGAAAAAAAATATATTTTTTCTAACAGCTTGATATTCATACTAAATAGATGTACAATTAATTTTATGAGTCAATCACATTTTCATACAAAAAAGAATTGTTAAATTCGCAGATGATTTTATACCCGTTACTGTGGCCTAACGCCTTAAGTGCTGAAACACTTTTGAGAATCCTCAATACTTATAACAAAAAGTTGCAAAAAAAAGATTTTGGAAAATAGTTATAAATTTCATTGGCTTCCAACGATGCAAGCTTCAACACCATTGCAACTCGATGCATTGAGAAACTTCTCTGAAATGTATCGGTTAAGAATTGCACGCATTAAACGCTTATGTTGTATGCTCGGTAATTGCGCACCTTGCACTTCCCAGGCATACTGTTAATTTCGACAAGATCGAGGGAATAGCGAGTACGCCAGTTTCTGCGAGTACTACCAAGGCCTGGCAGGCTGTGAGGCTTATTATCGCATTGCTGCTTTCGCATTGAGTTAGAAGGTATTTAAACTCACTTATCTAAAAAAAAAAAAAAAAATTACTTCACGAACGCTGGCGCTAAATTATAGTAATTCAAAGATATCAATTGATCGATACCTTGGACTCGCTTTCACCATTCTCCACTTTCTCTTTCACCGCACCTAGTAATTTCCATACCGCCTAATTGCGAGAAAAAAACATACTTGGTGTAGTTACCGTCGATTAAATTAAAACATAAAAAAATAAACATTTCTCACGTGCGACACAAGAGTAGGCTTGTTCGAAGCCAATTTGTACTCGATAACGTCCATTCTGGCTATATTCTGTTCTTGGGCTTATAACAGAGCATTTCCTGATGAAAATTTAATGTTATTACTTGTGGGGTAAATAACAAGTATTAAATGTTGACGTAAATCGGGTACGGTGTTGAGCTTGTACGTATATCGATGTGTTCCTAACCCTGGGCAACCTAACCTCAATACGTGAAGTATCATTGAAAAGACGGTGGCGCCGCTGCCGAGAATGAAATTTGTCTCAAATAATGGTGATCACGTGACTGACAGCGGCCATTCAAAGAGCGTTGCATTTTGGTCTCGGGAAAAACGTTTTCGGTGAAATTGAAGGACTTCCGGTAGATAGGCATTTTCAAAATGGATTACTCATACGCCCGAGCAAAAGTAGTCAAGTATTCACGAAAATTTGTATTGTAAACAATTGATCAATGAGATTTTCAATATATTCGAATGGACATGTTCGGGCCTACCGCACTATATATATATATATATATATATATATATATATGTCAACCACTGGTTAGCAACATCAGAGTACATTTTGGAGTACGAACACAATACCTTATAATTTGAGGGGTTAAGCTACTGCGAAGATGACGACCACCTGTTCGTCCACCACACCAAAAACACTTTTTTGCCAATTTTTTTCATTTATATGGATAGAGTAAATTTATTGAAACCTTTTGTACATTGCTAAGTGTCATTTCAAGAACATTCCGTGAAATTTGTACGCGAAAATATCCACAAACAAGCCGGTGACAAAGCTTTTCCAAGAACGCCTTTGGAAAAACACGATTTGCGGTGTTCACTGTATCTCAGCTAGAAATTATCTGAAATCAAGTACCATTAAAATTAAGTCAAAGTATCATCAAATCCTCCCCCAACGGTCTTTGATATTTTTTTTCATTTCTAAATTTTTGGTGGTCATGTAAAGTGAAAAGTGCTATTTTTCACGAAAAATTCCGCCATCTTGGGGGTGGACAACCCCCTCAATGTAAAAAAAATCTCAAACTAACCATTGGGGGGAGTTATTTTATATGTAGAAAGTGTGTACCAAGTTTGAAATAAATCGGTCATGTAGTTTTCAAATGGCAGTGAACACGGACTTTGAAAATGTGGTTTCGAGAAAAACGCATTTGATGTTTAGAGAAGTCGGAGCTGCAGTGTTAGAGGAGCGGGACTAAATAGTCAATAACTTCGAGAGCTTTGCTCTGATTGACTTGAAATGTTGGGATTGTATTCTTGAAATGTTTAACTATAAGAAAAGACAAAAAATCGATTTTTCAAAAGTGCAAACCCCTGCCCTCCCCTTAAAGATGCAACATATGGTGCAGGAATCGCAGATTGAAGGTAACCTTAGAATTATAACGATAGAACTGCTAGTAAAAAACACGTGACGCATTGCTTCAGCTGAATGAAGCGTTCTGATTGGTTATTGACATAAAACGTTTTACGTATGCGTTCAGGCTTAACATTTTAAACATAATGGTCACCAGAGATATAGAACGTTTTGCAATATCAACGACGATATATTGTTTCTGATATTCTTTTCAATGTATATATATTCAATGTGTATATAACCCTGTATATACAGGGTGTCCCGTTATGAATGGAAAATCCTGCAACTGCAGATAGGTCGGATCATGTCTTACGATATGCCGGAATTTCAGTTGAGTAAAAGTTCCACGGTTTTCGACATAAAAATCACTTGCTTTTGGTTTTTCACATGCTAATTCTGCAGATGATAACTTTTTTGGCCCAGTTCTTTTTTAAATACTCTTGGTTATTTGTTTTATCTAGAAAAGTCTTCTTTTTAACTTTAAAACTTAAGGAAACTTCATGAAAAAAGATCTTATGCAGAATTTTCATACAGACCAATTCGAACATCTGACTTTGATAGCCTGCGGTGTCAAAAAATGTACGAGGCATATCGTTCCAATTATTTTTAAAAGTTCTTTGTCATTGTGATGACAAAGAATGATTAAATTGTCATTGTCATTGTGACAACAAGATGATTAAAAAAAAAATAACATAAAGCCCAAAATATCGAAAACCGTGGGATTTTTACTAAACTGAAATTCCAGCATATAGTAGGGCACGATCTGACTCGTCAACAGTAGCAGGATTATCCATTCATAACAGGACACTGTATACATATATTTATATTCTTTCCATTTCGGCTCGTCGCCAATAAAATTGCGATAAGTAATGTAACATTACCGTAAATATTTATTACTCGTGTGAAAAGAGAGAAAGGGGTCGCGGAGATTTTTATTCAGACAATATTGCTCCGATCGCCAATATCGAATTTACGTGTTCCCGACGGGGTGTGCTATTATCCTTGCCCTTGGTACGTCATCGATGCACCATTCGCACTCTTGCGTCCATCTGTGTTTTTCCCCTGTTCGTTTTCTTTTCCCCATTAGTTATTTCGGTAGGGTCAGCGTGGGATCAATGGCTCATTTTTTCAGAGGTCTATAGGCTGCCTAACCGTTCACACAATCTCAATGAAACCTGGAATAAACGCGAGATGTGTTCAATGGCTTCATTTTGTTAAGGGGCTGTACCAGTGTGATACTTTCAAAAAATCGATTTTTTTGTTGCATTTTTCGACAGTTTATACTTTCAAGACTATTATACTTTCAAGAATATGAAATGAGATTTTTCAAATTTCCTGACATTGTAACTCAAAGAGCAATTATCCGATTGACTTGAAATTTGAACTGAGTACTCTTGAATATATTTACTCTACAATGACGGAAGATATTTTTAATTGGATGAAAATTGACGATTTGGCATTGAAAAAAACAACCATTTTATAGGCAAGAAAACATACTTTTTTTTCATAACTACGCCATTTTGTTAGATTTTGATATTTTTCGAAAATCCTACGTCATTGTACAGGAAATACCTTCCAGTTTAACGACATTTTTCCCTTTTTCGGTTTCAGCTACTCAATCGGCCTCCGAAGGCAGCGCATAAGTCGCTTGCATCTCAATATCTTTCTATCAAAAAAATATGTAATATAGGTAAAATATAGCCAAATATATTCTTAATTTTCCGAAACATTTGATTGAGTACTTTTCTTCCAAAAAGTTCTCGAAAATCACCCAAATTTTCAGCGTCCACACTGGTATAGCCCCTTAAGAGACATTGAACGGTCTAACCCAATAGATATTGAGATAATAACCATTTTAAAAAAATGGGATTTGATCGACTGTGCACTTGAGGGTGTACACAGTGAAACATGCCTAATTTCACAGTCGACCAAAATTTCAAAATCAAGCAAAATTTTAAGCAAATTACCCTCATCCACTGTACACTTGTAGGTTATGGAGTGCTTTTCTCTATACAATGGGGAGTACTCTACAGTAATCTATTGTAAAATTAATTTTAAAAAAAGCATACTATGAGATCAATCACAATCATTTATTGAATATTAATCAACAATGAGAACCTACCTAATGAGTACCAATGCCTATCTAAATCACAACGCGAAAATATTCATATTATGACTTACCTCTGTGCAGCCCCCTGACACTGGGTACTATTCCTATGGCAATAAATTACTCGCGTGTTGTCCGGCATGTTTGATTGCGCTACAGTCCACTTCGTGGCGCTAGTAGTCATCTGCTCGGTTTCTTTTACGCATGCGCGTTCCATGCTTGATATAATAATATTTTCCGAGTATTTGGAGTTTTACGCGTTTTACGGTTGTGTTGTGACTTGTGGCTTGTGAGTAAAATAAAATCTTCAGAACATTTCAAATGTTAAAAAATCAATCCGCGTCCGTTGAAGTGTATTTTTGTTTACCATGACATGCCTTCTGTATTGTGTGTAGGTTATAATTATCAAACGACGCTGAGCGGCAATTCATAATTTAAAAATTATTCAAGGGAAATACATATATTGTTCCTCATATTTATATGTATCGATTTATTTCTTTAAATTTTCATGCTTGTTAAGAAATGGACACCCACGCATACACTTCTCGGTCTCTAACTGCCAAAAAACAAATACATCTCTAGTTACATAATTTCAAACGATTAAAATAATCATATTATAATAATGATTATAATAAGCATTTTCTCCATTGTTTGGTGGGTTCGACTGGTTCACAGGTTATAGGGCATATATATAGTTACCGAGCAGGTGACTACTAGCGCCACACGTAGCAGCGATTGAAAATAAAAACGACGGACATTACGCGAGCCATGTATGACTGATGGTGACAGGGGGCTGCCTCTGTGTACCTCGAAAAATTGAGCCACTGTGTACCGACCCTCTCTTTTTTTCTAAAGCGGATACTGACAAGTTTCTATTTTTGTTAGGTTAACAACCACAATGCTCAAATACCGCAATATAGCTATATATTGCGGAAGAACAATGACTCCGAACGTAACTGCGATAGGTAAAGAAGCAAAAAACATACAAACTCATCTGGTTTTTCAACGTTTGACACCAAAAATAATGTAAAATCACCTCTCACAACCGAATTGCGCGGGAGCGACTCACAGACAGGTTCAGACCTATTGGCATCCGAGGGCGGTTCTAATTTGAAAAAGACGCACATATATACATGTCCACTTCTGAGAAACAGAAAAGGTTCAGTGTACCCACTGTTGCCACTTTGATCCTACATAAGGCTATGTGTTCGGGTTTGAAAAAAATATGAAATCGTACTTAACCATTGATGACAGCTGCTTTCTCGTCCTTGCAGCGGATATACCGTTTCGTATCAGATGTTTATGTTCTGCAGTCAATGAAAATGCATCGTACAGACCAAACGATGCAGCAATTCTGCCCTCATATGGAATAAGGCCGGCATCAAGAAAAAAAAATCAAAAATGCGTTTTTGGTACCGTTGGAATCAGTACAAAATTTCTCATCGTTCTGTATAGTAAAACGCATTTTCAATTTGTTTTGTAGATGTCGGCTTCTTCAATATGACGGCAGAATTGGTTGTTGGCTTCCGTTTAGGGTTGACGGAGCAACGCAAGGCAGGATTGCAGGTATTTAGGATATATTTGTTCGAGTCTCCATTAAGGGGCCAGTCCACTTAGAAAATTTCAAAAAATCGAAAGCAAGCAAGACTTGAAGAAATCGACGATGATGAGCAATCAGAAGGGATTTTGTACGGTGCAGGAATTGCCGATTGAGTTTAGGTAAGAGTTTTTCATAGTATAAACTTCAAACGCGTTTTTCTCGAAACAACGTTTTCAAAATCTAGCTCCATCGTATCTCTAAAACTAATAAACCGATTCTCTTGAAATTTGAACCACATATTGCAAACATGATTCGCAACAAGATGACCCTCGATGATTGTAAAATTTTCATTTTTACTCTTTTTTTTTGCGAAAAACTGCGAAAAAAACGCGTTTTTTTAACTTTTTTCGTTTTTCATCTGCCATTTTTTTATTTTTTGATAAAACTTTATATCCGAGGGTCATTTTGTAGCTGGTGTCATACTGAATCTAATGGACTTTGATTTTTTTATTTCGGACAAGCCGTTGCCGAGTTGTGATGGAGCTACCTAGCCCACCTATTTTTAAGGCGTTACGTTAAACTATAGTTTTTGTACTTAAAAATGAATAAAAATAAATAAAAAATTTAAAAATGTATTTCAAGACTTTATTTATCAAGCCCAACTTTTATATCCATATCTTTTATAAAATTCTCAAAAAAAATCCCGAAAATAGCCTTTTGTTCGTGGCTCCAAAGTGGGCTGGCCCCATAAAACCTCCTTTTCCCCATCTTCTGCACGTTCACTTTTCGTTATCTCTCTCCCACGTGTTGCGTCCTGTTAATTTATTTCTCCATAAAAATCACAGCGCAGCACCAGATCGATTTTTTCCTCAAGCCCATTCCCATTTCCGCCAGCGCCCCACCAAAACCGGAGCAACTTCAACCGATTTCATTCGTCGTCAGAGCCGTCAGCAAATTTCTCTTTTTTTTCATGTGCTTTGTCGATTTTATTATTTATTACAAAAAAAAATGGAAATAAAATGGGGGACAACGTTCTTTTGATTTGGCATTTGCAACACTATGCGATCCCAACGATTATCGGCGAGGACGAATCGCGCGACGCGTCTCTCGACGCCGGCGAAGTCCACGACGAGTCAATTGATATTTCGTTTATACACGTATATCTCATTTCGCAATGGCAATGATGACGACGATGATAAAAATAAAATAATAATAAGACGCAATGACAAACGGTATCGAACTAATATTATGTTCTTACTTATACTCGTATATTTATAAGTAATACATTTGTTTTTTTTGTTTGTTTTTTTTCCCTTTCATCGCTGTTACATTTTCTTTCTCGCTTCCACTTTTTTTCTTTCACACACACACGCACACTCTCTCTCTCTCTCTCTCACTAAATCGCACGTTACTAATCAAACGTTGTGTCTTGTTTTTCTTCCATTATTCATTATCCTCTCTCTTCTTTCACTCGTTTCTTTTAGTAAACAAATAGCATTCTAGCTTTCAATTTACAATTATTTAACGCCTCTTAATTATTTAGAATCATGATTTCCGCCTTACGAAATATCCTTTTCTTTTTCCTTTTATATATATATACTTTAGGTATCGTTACCGATCATTATCGTTACATAATTAAATGTTTTCTTTTTTCTCTACAAGATAGATTCAGCAAATTTACGCATTATCGTTACTATTTTACTTGTTTTTTTTTCTTTCTCTACAAAAATCGAAGTCTGCAAATTATTCTTTACAATAAAATACATTTATTCGGACAGTGGATTTGCTCTCGTACGTGCATCAACATTACACTCGTCTACACTCTTCATTCGTGTCGCTCATACGTTTATACTGGCATTTACTCTCGTCAATTCGCAAGCTACCACTCTCACTCTCTCTCTCTCTCTCTTTACACTTAGGACAAAAATTTCACTTTGTGTCAACTCACGTTCACGCCGATGGTTTTTTTTAAATAATTTTTCAAATCGCACTCGCACCACGAATCGACGGTTCGAATCGGCAATGCGAGAATACGATTCTGCAATGAAAATTGGTCGCGCGTGAGTGTATCGTGAGTTTCAGTCTAACGGGATTCCTTGGCGAATCCAGTTTGTTTTTTTGTTTCGTTACAAGTGGTCGAGGACTATTGTTTAAGTGTTACTTTTACTTTTTTCTTTAAATTTCAGGGACTCTTTCGCGGCGTTGTAAATTCATCGGATCGTCGTAAATAATCACAGGATCAATTTTTGTCCTCCTGCCGCTCCCCCCCAACCCCTCTCTAGTCCTCGAGATCTCGGTGAAAACAAAAACGTCACGCTTAAGGGGGGAAAGTGTGCACAGTGCGTGACATCTTGTTACAATTATTCGTATTACAATTCTTTAAATTCAACTACAATTAAATGTATACATTTACATAAGATATATATACACATACATACATCCATATATATATATATATATATATATATATATATATATATATATATATATATATATATATATATATATAATGTATATATATATATGTATATACTATATATAGTCGTAGTATACGTACTACAGCGTATCTTCGTCATTAATTACATTATGTACACAGAGGATTCGACGTTTTGTTTTAATGATAATTTTTGTTTATTATTATTATTTATTACAGCGAGGCCGCGTAAACCTCATTTCTCGAATTACGTCTACGAAGTCGATACAGAGGAGTATTCATACAATTTTCGTAATCGACGAGTCGTCGTGGTTTTTAAAAATTATTATTTTTCCCCTTCGATAATTGTCCCGTCTCTCTTGTTTTTTCGTTTTCCGTGTTTCGTTTTCTTATGGCTTGAAATTCGTCTGGATTGAAAATGCGAGAGGTCCGAGTGAAAATGTTCGATGCATGTGTGCTTTCTCTCGTTGGGCGAGGCTCGCGACGATGACAATTGTAAAAATGGAGCGTTGAAATCGAAGGAAAAGAGGAATCGTGGCAAGGATTACGTGGAAGTATCTGAGCGTATGTGGAAGGAACGTATTTACGAGATACGTCGAGGATTCCGACATTTCCTATCTCGAGTCCTCTCGAGCACAAATCGTTCGCGTGGGTGCTGACGAGAGTACGCTGCTACGATAAATATTCTCAACCACCGAAAAAAAAAATCTCTTTTCTACATTCGACTCGCGTCACATTCTACGCCGTATCAATGATAATTTCGCGCGATGAATTTTGGAAAATGTTGCCAAATTTCGAAGAGCTCTTCGCGCCTACTATCTCCGTCTCTCTCCCTGATTCGTCGCGTACGTTATTCGCCTCGCGTGTCGTTCAGTCTTCGGAGCGCTAAAATTAAAAGTGTCTGCGATATATTTCGAAAGAAAAAATTCGTCTCGTTTTCATGTTTCACCGACGGCTCTTTGCGCGGAAGTCGTTCGTTCGTTATTCGTCGTTCGAGCCGCGTCTTCGACAACCGAAACGTTGGCTTTTATTCTTGTTCATTTTGTTTCGTTTGGTTTCGTCTGTTTTCGAGGAGTCTTCCTCGTGGCTCCTAAGGCTGCCTGGGGCCGGTATTGCCGTGCAAGTGGGCAGCGCTTCCAACGTTCGTAGCCGGATGTTTGTGATGGGTTTGTGCGGAGTTTCCGGCGACGGGTACGGGAGCGACGGGGGCCGTGGGTCACTTGGGCGGAAAAGGCGATATCACCGACGCAGCTACCGCGGCGGCCTGCTGAGTCGCCAGCACTGCCGCTGCAACAAACACCGAGTTTTATTCAACCAAAAAAAAAAAAAGAAAAAAAAATAATAAGAGAATAATTAAATACGAAACCAAGATTTTTTGTGTGTCGTTATTCGAAGGATCGAAAGTACGACGAAAATTATCGAAAAAATCAACCCGATTAATGTGAATCGTGAATCTTTGGTTCGACGTGAATAATTTACTCTCGAATGTGCCAAAAAGAACGTGGCGATCATTTTTTCTATGGACGTTACGTCGCGTAGGCCTTTACGTCGAAAGCGATCGGCGATCTCGCCAGCTCCATTTTTGAATGAGAAATAGGGGATGGTAAATTGACGGGAGAAAACCAAATGGCCCGCGCAACCCACGCTCGTCACCCGTTCACGCGGAGGAAACTACGAACTGTTGTACGAGGAAGAAAATGTAAAAAAAAAGACAAAAAAATCGGTTCGGACCTTCTCGTTGATTTCTCGGATAGTGCGGGGCGCAGGGGAAAAGCGGAATGGCCCTTGCCACATTGACAATCGCACGAGTGCTTTTACGATCTACACATCATTTACAGTGATCACATCGATAAAAAGAGATCTGAATGGATATGTGAACGGCTAATGGAGAGAAGCGTTTTATTTTTATTCCCTTCTTCCTATCTTTCCAATCAAGATTTTCTTTTATTTATTTATTTTTTTCGTGGAGGGAATTCCCCGTTTTCGGGGGAAAACCTGGCAGTGATTTTTGTCCTATAAGATACACTTGGTCGCGTTCGAGCTTCCGGCGTCGAAACGCGCTTCGTTTTTTTTCTTCTTTTTTCCTTCGACATTTACGATTCACCGGAAAAGCGAAAAAAACGTCGAATCTCGGATCTCTGTAGCGCCGTTTCTCCGCGTAGTGCGGTAAAAGAGACGAAAACCCAGCACTTTTTAGCGTAGAATATGAATTTTTTACTGAAGGTGGATGGTTGCATGCTGAAAGTAACCCCGATCAAATGTTGCGCCTCAACTCGCCCCAAGCCTAAGAAATAGGGGTTGAAAACTTAAAAATCGCCGTACCTCGATAATTAATAGCCGGATGGAAAAATGTTTCGAACAAAAGTTGTTTGGAATAATGAAATTCGTATAAAGTTATCTGACGTCCAACCCCCTATCTTCGAAAATAGCGGCCCAAAAACGATTCCGGAGTAGGCAGTAATAGTATCTCGATAATTAATAGCCGGATCAAAAAAGGTTTCGAACAAAAGTTGTTTGGAATAATAAAATTCGTATAAAGTTGTCTGACGTCCAACCCCCTATCTTCGAAAATAGCGGCGCAAAAACGATTCGAAAATTCGGGGTTGACGCAGTGGTGTTTTCGTGTTTTTGTGCCGCTATTTTCAAAGATAGACCATTGAACGTCAGATAACTTTATACGTATTTCATTATTCCAAACAACTTTTGTTCGAAACATTTTCCCATTGCGCTATTAATTATCGAGATAAGGCGATTTTTAAGCTTTCAACCCCTATTTCTTAGGGTTGGGGCGAGTTTTGGGTCAGCATTTTATTGGTCTTACTTTCAGTATGCAACCATCTACCTTCGGTAAAAAAATTCATACTCTGCGCTAAAAAGTGCTGGGTTTTCGTCGTCTTTCACTGGACCTGCGTCCTGGCGCGTTCAATCGCTTCGGGCTACCGCGAATCTGGGCTTGGAAGACTACGAGAGTTTCGCGAGCAAACGCTCGTGTCTCGATTGCGCAATTGTGATCGACTTGTTCGATCGCGCTGGCGCACTTGGACAACGTCTCGCACATACGTATCTACATACGAGTATACTTTGTTGCAACGAGGGATTTCTCGCGCGCGTGTCATCGCCATGGCGATCTTGTTCCGCGTTCTCATTTGGCGGTTTCTTCGCTTTCACGTGCCTCGGCGGTTCCAATTTCCATTTCAATTAGTATAAGTTCGGAGAGAGAAGCACGATAAATAATTATCACAGTCTGAACTAGCCTAAAGTTCTAAACTAACCCTATAAGACACGCCACGAGAAGTTCTCGTCAGCGGCGACCTAACCGAATCCGCGTTTTCTTCCTATTTCGCATTCCTATCGATTCGCGTACCTCGCGACGAAAAATTCGTCATACTGTTGCTTTTTCTTCCCCCGAATGATCGTTTGCGATCATTCGCGAACGAGATCGATGAGTGCGACAATTTGGCTTACGTTCGCGAGCACGCGATCGCGACAAAATTGTACTATTTACAAGAAACAAAGGGAAATGGGGGAGCGAGGTGATTCGTTGAGTCTCGAAAAGTTCGTCGTTTCAGACTCGCCACACGGCACAAAATATATGTGAATACCTTTTGTTTCTTACTTCCCTTCCGGAGGTTTCTTTTTAACCCTTGTCTGTCACACCTCCAGATTGTGACGTTGGGGTACACCCCCAAAAAGCATTGTAGTATTTTTTTCTCAATTTTTCAATCATTTATCACTTTGGAGAATGATAAATAATTAAAAAATTGAAAAAAACACTACACTGCATTTTCAACCCTTGTGTGCAAGCCCATGCCGATTATTATCAAGCCGTGTAATTTCTAATATAAAGAAAAAGTCGAAAAAAAAATTCCGGTAGGTCGAAAAACAGCTGGGGTTGATTGAACCCCGATGACTGTTAAGGGTTAATCAACAATACCGACGTAAACGACACGAAAATCCCGTTGAATTTCCTCATAGGCCCTTGAACTTCGTGCAGTTCACGTCCCAGAGTCGGAGGAACAAGACAAGTCCTCTCTCGTTTTCTCTATCTTCGTTTTACATACCGTGGCTCGATTATCGCGATTCGACTAGAATTGGCGCGTGATAACGAGATAACGACAACGAATTCGCGTTATTTTCCCCTTATCGTCGACGAGTCGTCGTTTTGGAAAATACGCATGGAGAATTGCGAAGTCATCACGAATATACACAATACACGAAGTTGGGACGCAACGAAGGGGTTGTTTTTTCTCTCACTCTCGGTCCTCGGTGATTCTCGTTACAATTGCAAAGACGGTCGTTTCGCTGTTCGGTAATCCGCGCGCCACGCAACGAACAAACGCGTCGCCACCGTATTAAAAAAAATATAGGTATATAATAGCAATAATAATAATAATAATAATAATAATAACAACAGTTCATAATCGTCCAGTAGACAATCTGCGCGCACTTGTACCGTTCAAGCTCGTTCCTCCCGTACGACCCGACATACCACTCGATCCAGGATTCACTCAGCGAGCGTTATGTCCACATCACGTCACATTCCCAGGCACCAAACGCGCCGGGCGAGCGAGAACTTCCATAGTTTCTTTGCAACGTTCGCAGCAACGTGAATTCGTTCGTTCTCGCTTTGGGTGAACAAGGTCAAGGGTTGCGGGGCTTCGAATGGCCAACCGACGAGTTCCGTGTGTTTCGTGTTAATTTTTTTGCTTTTTCGTTGGTCAAATCGTCCATCGGTTTACCCGAGTCAAACGGATAACCCGATGGATCGCGTTGGAGCCGCGGATCGCCGGTAGCCTTACTGTCAGGGTCGGACAAGGGGCTTACCTCCGTAGGGCGCGGGATACTGTCCGGTCAACAGTGGATAACCGAGTCCCACGTGCGTATGATGATGAGTGTGAACGTGCCTCTGGGGTGGTGGTGACCTGCTGTCTTTGCCGATATTACCGACGCTCCCGTCCACGGGTCCCTGTTGTCCCTGTTGATTGACACCGGGCTGCTGTTTGCCGCCCTGTTGTTGTCCGGGTGGAGGTGGTCCAGGCCCGGCGGCCGACGTGGGTGGACCGCTCGGTGGTCTGGCCGGTGTGGGCCCAGCGGCCGACGGGCTGGCCGACGAGGAGGCAGTCTTCGGAGTGGGTGACTTGAGGGCGCGTTCCTGGAGCTCGTGTATCTTGTGAGCCGAATAGTACTGATTCGCGTGATGCTGGAGCAGATCGAGGGCTTTGCCGGGTGGCCTGCTGAGATCTTCCGGGGCGTGATACCTCGGTAGCTGATGAAGATAAGGATTGCCGGAGTATGGGCCAGGTACGAGCATGGGACTCAAGCCGCGATAGACCGGATGACTCGGGTCGAACGGTAGACCGCCGTAATGCTGGGGTGGCATGTAGCCCGGATGTATGTAGGCGTATTGGGAGGTCGGTGGAGGCGGAGGGCCCTGAGTCTCCATCGTTGGCTTGACGCCCTCCTGCTTGTTCTTCGAGTCGTCGTTCTTGCCGAGATCCTGCGGTTTCTCCTGTTTCGGCTGGTGCTTGGGACTGGGTGGCGGTGGTTTCGCCTGTTGCGTCGCTTTCGGGGCTTCCTCCTTGCGCCTTTGATCGCCCGGATACAGATAATATCTTCGATCGTCTTGCACCGGGTTCGGCGGGGGTGGTGGGCCGCGTTGGCTCTGCGACCCGTGATAAACGTGATACGGGGACATTTGGCTCTTCATCTCTATGCTCTCCTTCAGTATCTGATGATTCTCGTGCTGTTTGTCCTTCATAATCGTCTGTTGGGATTGCGGCTCTTGCTTTATCTTGGCCTTTTGCTCGTGAGGATCCTGATCCACCGATTGATTCTGCACTTGCTGTTGCTGTTGCTGCTGCTGTTGCTGCTGCTGTCGCTGTTCCGCGACTTGCTGCTGATAGGCGTGATAGCCCGGTATGTAGCTGCTGTAACCGCACTGATAATACGGATTGCCCTGGGGCTGCTGGTTCAATTCCTTCTTCTCCTTCTCGACGTTCTGCAGACTCGTTATCGAAGGCATCTGCGGTATGTTCAGCGGTTTGATCTCTTGCTTAGGCGTGAGATCGCTGGCTTTCTGGTCGACCGGCTGTTTGTCCTGTACACTCGGCACGAGATACGGGGGCTGCCCGTAATACGGGTACATACTGAAGTGAGCAGGCAGATGCGTCTGCGGGCCCGGTTTCGAGTCTTTTTCCTGGCTCTGCTTGGCCTTGTCGGCTTGTTCGGCTTCGAGAACCGGCGCCGCGTCGTCCGAGATGTCCGAGTAAGCGGGACTCTGTACGTCCTCCCTCGCCGAGTCCACCACGGGTGGCTCCAACGGCGAAGGATGCGGACTTCCGCCTGGCGATTTGCGGGACTTCTTCTTGAAACTCGTTTTCGGCGTGCGAGGATCCTTGCTTTTGTCCTGCTCGGGCATGAGAGCGGCCGTTGGCTTCACTTTGAACTGTGGCATCTTCGGATGAAGACCGACGCTCGGGTAGGGCGACAAGTGGGATGGCACACCCGGGACCGGATGTACGACCGCGGGCGACGAGTTTTGCAGACCGGGCGCTTGCGCGATCTGCGTCGCGAGACCCTGTAAGCCCGGATGCTGATTGAGAGCCTGCAAACTCTGGGCCTGCTGTTGGGGCGGTAGGACCGATTGGTGGACGACGTGAGCCGGCGCCGGCTGACCGAGCGAGGTCGGGATAGGATGCTGCAGCGGTGGCAGTTGATGGGCAGGTGGCAATTGCTGCTGCGGCGATTGCAGTTGGGGTATAATCGGCTGGAGGGGTTGTTGCTGCGGTGGCTGCACCGTCAGGGGCTGGGGTTGAGGTTGCTGCTGTTGTTGCTGCTGCTGTTGCTGCTGTTGTTGTTGTTGCTGCTGTTGCTGCTGCTGCTGTTGTTGTTGCTGCTGCTGCTGTTGCACCTGCTGCTGTTGGGGTACTTGGAGGAGAGTATTTTGCTGTGCCGATTGATGAGCTGCTACGGCAGCTTGCGTAGGCTGCGGGGGCTGAGGTATGTTCAACGGTTGTGGAATGCTCGTGCACGGATGGGGCGAAGGAACTGGCCTCGGCGACTGACTGGTGTGCGGACTCGGGCTCTGCGGCGGTGGATTCGTCGGCGTAACTTGCTGTACCGTCCTCGACGAGGACGACGGCGGCTGTTGTTGCGACTGTTGCGGGGGTGGCTGGGGAGGAGCAACGGTGGGAACCGGTGCGGCAGGCGGGAGATTGTTCACCGCTGGTGAGGGAGAGGCCGCGACCGTAGGCGCCGGAAGATCGTCCTGGCCGAATCTCAGTACACCCGGCTTCACGATACTCGACTTTTCCGTGATGACGGGAACAGGCGGATCGGCTGTTGGCGATGGCACTCGCGGCGGGGGTGGAGGCGTTTCCGGTGGCAACGAGCTGACCGAGGGACTCGTCGGTCGCACCGGGGTCGTGCCTTCCGTTTTTTCGGCGGGCGATTTGACCGGCGTCGCCGGACTCGGCGCCTCGATGTTGCTCTCGTCGTTCTCCGAGGTGCTCGTTATGCCCTCCTTCGTGTCCTCGTCGTCGGCCGAGCCGTGCGCGTGGCTCTGATGATACTTGAGACCGTTTATGTGTTTGTACTTTTTGCTGCAGTTCGGCTCCGGGCATTCCAGTAGTATCGGACTAGGAGGCGGTGAACCGCTTGGCGGTGTGGGCGGCGGAGCTCTTCTCTTGGTCTTCTCATCCTCCTCGGGTCCTCGCGACTTCCTCTTCGCCGCTGGATCCGGCCTGGGCGGAACGAACGCCGCTGGACTCGGACTCGCCGCTGGTGATCCTTGCGCCGCACCTCGGCGTCCTTTGGCACCACCGTTTCGGAGCTTACTGTGCACCGAACTTCGGGTTTCCGTGAAATTACTGAGATCGTTGCCCGGCGATGAGTTCGCCGCGGCACGACCGCGCTTTCCCCGTCCCTTGGGCGTCCTCGCGTCCAAGTCGCTCGTCGGCGAGTCGCAGAAACGCGGCGGCGCCCAATCGTGCCTCGTGCAATCCAACAATGTGCCGACGTAGGTTTTACCCCGCCACGTTACGTTCACCACCAATACACCTGCAACAGAATTAGTACGTCTCAAATAGTAATTGCCCGTAAATGTAAATTTCCCGAACGTTGTTACGTCGCTCGTACGAAGCTGGACGACGTGATCTATTGGTCGGTAGCATCTTCGCTTCTGGAATACGCTTGCCTTTATTAGCGGTAAATCAAAACGGCCGTGTGTCATGTCGAGGGATTGGAATAACGGGACGGCCGGAAAGGAATATCTAATTTTCATATGTTGGAAGAAAAACTAAATATCCCATTAAGGCGGGATATACATTTGGACAGGAAAAAAATAAGCGATGTTGAGGCATTTTTTAAACTAAGAAATAATTATTCTACAATGATCAAACTTTAGGTATACTTTAATAGTATATTTAAGTATACGAAACAATTTTTTTGAATTACTTCATCATCAAAATGGCGGAGTTGTGGCAGAGTGTTACAGCAAGGTCGCCGCGAGAGTTGCGAATCGGCGTGCAGTCTAGCTTTCCGTAGACTTTGATTTGCGAAAAAGTTCAAACATTTTTTTCAGTTAGAACATGTGTAGTTTCTATGTGACGGCAATTAAAATGAAGAAAATGCAAATTTGAGATAATGGCGCGCATTTACAAAAAAAATCAACATTTCACGCACCATTTCTGTAAAATGTGGATTAAAAAGGTCGTTTTTTCCAATTTTTCAAAAACAATTCTCGTCAAGTAGAAGGTACGAATATTATCAATATTTCTACCAAGTTTCAACTCAATCGGCTTGAGGCCTTAGGCCACTCTAGAGGCCGAGGATTCTCTAAAATCCTCTAGAGGATTTTTTTTTCAGAAAAACTACAAAATAAATGGAGATCACAAAAAAGGGTGTTTATCATACATATCAGTGACTGTATGTAATAATTTTTTTGAAGCGATTAATTTCAAAATGGCGGCTGAGCAGCATTTATCTCAAAACTGCATTTTTTAAGCTGGCCGGAAACATAACTCAGCCAATTTTCAACCGGTTCACTTAAAATGTTGAATACATCTTAAAAAATACTTTTTTAAGATGTATTCAACTTCAATAAATTTTTTTTACATTGCATAGTTCATTTGTTATTAACAATTATCTGACGATTTTTTAGGCAAATTTTAGGAGAGTGACGAATTTGCTTAAAAAATCGTCGAAATCGTCATCGATTTCGTAGTGACAATGCACTACGAAAAAGTTGCGATGGCGAACACTCCGAGTGTGTATCAGGACGGGGAAATAGTGAAGTGACAAGTATGATATACCATTGAAGGAAGGATACGATCGTGAAAGCTCTAAAGGGGGTACCGAGAACCATTGGAAAAACAAATGCGACGTGTTAATCGCTACAAATTTCCCAGTACGACCGTGCAGTCGGTACTTCATTGAAAGTAGTATCAACTGCCAATTTACCGGTGAATCTTGGTGTCATTAGTTGGAATTCATGACAATTCAAATTAATGGACGCTGGAGATAGAGCGCGGCAATGTACATTGAAGAATACTTTATCACGGTGGAGCGTTTGGTGTTTGTTCTCGTTGGGAATATCAGCGGTGGAACATCTCTGGTGTATGTGTGTTACGTGGAGTAGTGGGTGGCTGTGCACGACCCCGAGAGCCAGACGAGAGATATCGATTTCCGTGTGCAGGCATATATATCGTTCTCTCTCTTTCTCTCTCTCTCTCTCTCTCTCTCTCTCTCTCTCTCTCTCTCTCTCTCTCTCTCTCTCTCTCTCTTCCCTTCCCTATCTCTTTCATTACGTAAATATTGCATACGAGCTTTTGCGGTGAGTGAAACGGAAACGAATAGACGTGAACGTTAAAACAGGTACGCCTTTGATTTCCATATTACCCGTGGTAGCTTTTAATTCGCGAGAGCGAGGCATTTCACTCGACGTCCAATGAGAATACCCATGAATCATTTATTCGACATTTCGTGTGTTCCCAGTCTACACAGGACCGCGCACATACATACGCTTCTGCAGAGTTCACCCAGGGACGATCATCGAATTCAATATTGTACAATTATGGAACTGCAAAGTCCATTTTACCATGCGCCGACTGTTCCGAATGTGTTAATACGACTGCGGTTACAATGCCACGTACGGATTTTCACTCGGCATATCGTGTGACACTTTTGGTCCTCGATCTCCGACTGTTATCGCCATTATTATTGTTGCTCAAATCCCCGTTATATTCTATCTGGAAATAGCGTTCTATGCGATGCCGTGTTGATTGGATCGTTATGCGGCGCCGAATAACCGGATTTCTCGTTGGAAGAAAGTGGAAAATGGATTGAGCATCCATCAACGATACTGGATATCACTTTTTATCAACAAAGAGACTGATTTTATGTCACCCACAGTTGTTCTGATTTATGTTAAGGGGGTATCCCTCTCTGGTAACTTCAAAAAAGTGGTTTTTTGCAATGAGTTTGAAGTTTGCATCGTTCGAATGCAATGGAAATGATTATTTGTTCATCTCTCTAAATTCTTTTGACGAATCTTCGTTCGGGAAAATTCTCAATCATTTTTCAAGTCGCTTACTTAGAAATCTAGAATTTAAATGTGCAAAAAAATATTCTGTTTAATAATAAAAATGAGGGAATACAAATATAAAATAGAATTTTCGTTGCATTCCAACGATGCGAACTTCAAGACCATTTTTTGCATATTTTTGTGGTGTGAACTTTGAAGAATATTTTAAGACCAACCGGACCCTAAAATTCTAATAATTGACGTAGTTATACCTATTTTAGTGGAACAGTGTGCATCGGGTTGAGGATGATTCGCGTGTAACGAAAGTGGACATCAAAGCACAAGCACACTCAAAAGAGGCCCGAACTGCCCGCAGATTGCATAAGTTAGGTGTGCAACACGATCTCGATTATGAGGAAGGACACTTATATGGTGCCGGAATCGCTGACTAGCGGCAAGACGACAATATTTCACAAGATCGTGTAAAATATGTACCAAAACTTTGAACGTGATTATCTCGAAAGTACATATCTTGACACGGCAGGATTGATATCTTGAGTGACTTTGACACCGTTCACTTGAATTTGCACAGTTAGCGTTGAAACAGTAGTCATTTTTGGTTCACGATCGCATTTTTTTAATTGGTTGAATCATTTGTTAATGACAATGACTTCAGCATGCTGTTTTTTAAGAGAAAAATGAGGTTTTCTTTGGAGAAGCTTTCATTTTTCGTTTTTTTCGAAATTTCGAAAAGTGCATCGTGAACCCATAGCCAGTTGGATATATTTGAAGAATTTTTTGTTTGTTTTCGTTTCAGATTACATTTGAGCCTGGTAGAGATTCCGTTTCGGGCCTCGCTGCTGGAGGACTCCAACGCCAACTGCAGGAGCACGAACACTTTGAAAGATTTTCTTCCGAAAAAATTACATTGTAACCACAAATATGTGTACAACATGCTGGAAAAAAGTAAATTTATTCCAACCAATGTGTTACTAGAAAAAAATTCATCATTCTGACCCTTCAGATTGGGCTTCCAGAGAGGGATACCCCTCTAACTTGTGTTGAATATTCGTATTTTCGATTCTGATGTGCCAAATTTGTGGTAAATGTTTTATGTATTGCATAATTACTAATAAAAACTGGCAAATTAGATTCTAAACGACTATGGAGCCTCCGTCAGATTGACAAAAACAGTTTTATCATAAAAACGGACTAAGAAACGTTGCGCCAAATCTGTCGGAATCTCATTTAACCCTTTCACACCTGACGGGGCATATGCTGTCCCAGTCTGGAAAATGTTTGAAATTACGGCTGGGACAACATATATGGTTCCAGTTACTGAAAAACATAGGCGCATGTCAGTGGTGACGAACTCGCACTCTTATTGAGCAAGTTTCAGACAGAAAAGTTATTTCATCGTAATAATCACTCGGAGGATCACAAAGAACTGTTCCCGGTAATGAGGCGCACTGATCTGATTTTTTCGCCGTATTGAAAGGGTTAAATAACCCTGAATTACTTTAGCGGAATTCATACTATGCGTAAAATTGTAATTCAACACGTTATTGATACGCGATCAACGTCAACGTCGCGTTTGCGATGCTCAAATTGGGCACCGGGGACTCATTTGATGTGAGAGCTTAGGTTATAGTGCAGATCTAGGTTATGCTCGCCAAAAGCATCGTGTGTTACACCCGACGTTGCCAAGTCTGTGCGTTCTATTTTGTCGTTCCGATCATTTTCAACCGGAAGTTGATATCGTTTTATAATGTAGTGCGTAAACTGCACGGTTAAGTGCGGTTAATTTTGGATTTGTTAAAAAATCTATGATGTCTAATTTATCCAATCTCGGCTTTTCAACGAGCTTATTAGTTGGTTACGTGAGATACGCCGGCTTCGTAAGACGACGTGCTTTATAACCTCAAAGTGCTCGACTTTGCAATTTTATTACAAAAAAAATTTAACGATCAATACAGTTTAAATTTTGTCTAAGAGTCCATAACGTATTCGTCAACATCATTAAAAAAATCAAGTCGGACATTTGGATTCTTCTTAACCTTTCCTTAACACACTTATATTTGGCCACGGCTTTGACACACTGGGTCAATGTGACCCAGATAGTATTTCCAAAAAAATCCGGGATACACTCTAAAGATTTCTTAGTATGTGTGCATAATTTAAATTCAGCAAGTGCAAAATTGAATTGTTGTAAAGAATTATGGAAACTTTCAATTTTAGGAAAGTGAGCATTTTATTTCAAATTCGTCTGGGTCAAGATGACCCCGTGTGTCAAGGAAGGGTTAATGATCGTACCTCCTTAAGAACGTTCTTCTTTCGAAGGAATGGAGTAACCATAATTCTATTTGCCTTTCAACACGTCAATTTTGAGTTTTAGGACTTTGGGTAATGTCGTTTGGGTGTGATAAGATTCACTATCAACTTTCGAGATGAAGAGGGAACTCGGAGAGAGGAAGGCGAGAATACCTGCTAAGAGAGAGAGGGGGGGGAGAGGGAGAGAGAGAGAGAGAGAGAGAGAGAGAGAGAGAGAGAGAGAGAGAGAGAGAGAGAGAGAGAGAGA
>CALYCA010000088.1:0-17248 GCA_944452715.1 Ophion slaviceki | reverse complement strand
GGTGACGAGCCAACGTTGTTCTTGGTCACCATCCAGACACAGGGCCCCGGTAGCACGTTTTCATTCGTTAAACGTAATACGGAATTGGGTGGACAAGGACCAGAGAGCCTACACTCCCGTAACATGACGTTAATGGTTGCATCGTTGGTAGGCAACGATTTTTTTTGTTTGTTCATTTTTCTATTCATTATTTGCACGCTTATTTAGAGTCTTCTATTTTGCAAACCGAGGTCGCGAATTTCTCGTGGGGTGAGATGCAGTCAGAGGCGTGAAAAAACGAGCATTTTCAATATTTTTTTTTTTATAGTACCTAAGTTTGTTTTACAAAAGTGGTTACACAGACTTTTTATGTTATATTTCAACCTGACTTGTCCAAATTTTCAAAGAAAAATATTGATTATTTATAGAAATATCGCCATCTTTGTCGGACCCCCTTCGGCATGTAGTACTTTGCGGTGATCATCATAAAATTTTACTGGATCGTCTGAAATAAAAAAAAAAAAAACAAAAAAATCATTAGTTTAATAATAAATCTAGTCCTTAATTAACAAAATGGCGGCTTCCGACAGATAACTTTCGATTGTCGACCAAAAAATCGCTCGGTTGTTGTTAAAAAAAATATAAATTTTCAACAAAAATGAAAATAATTTGATTAAGGACTAGTTTTTAATGCTACCAATAAGCACAACACATTTAATGAAAATCCGTCGAGTGGTTTTTTAATTATAGTGGTTACCGACTTGAAAAACATAGTTTCGAGAAAAACGCGTTTAAAGTTTTTCGATGTGCATACGGTATTATATGTTCGTAAAGTTTTGAGCTCGATGGATGGAGCTAAACTTTTTTTAATGTATTTCGATCCGCTGAATCCGAACATCACAATTTTTTCCCGAAAAGTCGGCATTCAATTGTTTATAGCCAATTGTTAAAACAATTTTTCAAAAAATTAAAGTTTTCGGGATGAATTATTATTTTTTCAACATTTTGGGCAATTTTGAAACGAAAGTTTTCTTTGTAAAATTTCGCTACAGTTCATAGTTTTTGAGTAATAAATTTTTGAAAATTTTTGAAAGAGTTTTCCAATTTTACACTTGATTTATATATAGAAATACTAATTAAAAAATGACTCACATCAAATCATCAATTCCTGGCCCATACAATGGGGCTTCTGCCGATGTGGAAGGTTCCAAAATATCAATTTGGTGTTGTCTTCGAAGCATTCCTTCACTAATTGTCGGATATCCCGGAAAATATTCATCCGGATTGACTTCAAATTTTCAGGAAATATTTTCGAAACATACTTCAAGAAAATGTTTCAAAAAATCGACTTTTTGATAACTCTGACTGCATCTCACCCCTTAAAAGAATAAAATTTAAATGTTTGTGTGCTTTCTACGGTCACAAATAATTTCAACAGTTAAGGAGAATTTATTTTTGTTGCTTTTCAACGATGCAAACGTCAACTTTGGCACGTAGCTGCAGGATTATGAATTTTGAAATAGAGGAAGAGATCCCAGAGAGAATGTTGCTTCGAAAAAAAACTAAGACTTGAGTCAGGAAACGAAAAAGAAATGGTAATTCTTCTTCTTATTCGTATTCGGTATTACTCGAGACGTTCGTTTCACTCGAAACGTATGGCATTTTCGTTGTTGACAGATTCGGACGGTTGGCGTATTATAGAGACCCGTTTATAAAAGTATGACTTTTATTAGAAACAAATGTTCGGTGATGGCCATTTTCACGAGTTGTTTTCTAAGCTTCGACTCAGACGCGAGATAAGAAAAGACAGATTTCTAAAATACTGTCCGAGAGATAGAGAGTGAGGAAGAGGGCGTTTAGGATTTCTTTTTTACGAATTCTTTTCTACGGATTTCTTTTTTACGAATACTACAAAAAATAGTTGTGTTAAGGCCTGATATGCATGATAAACACCCTTTTTTGTAATCTCGATTTATTTTGTAGTTTTTCTGACAAAAAAGTCCCCAAAAAGCCTATTTTTTCGGCCTCTAAGGTGGCCTAACCCTTTAAGGAATATCGCGTAGGGCCGTATTTTTTGGGCGCAAAGCAGGGCCCTTCTGAATCATCGGTATCACAATCATTGATAAACTACAATGGCGCTCAACAAAAATGAGCTACAATCAATTTTTTTTACCCAACGATAATTTGGAATAAAAAAAATTCCCATACATTTTGTAGATTTTATAAATGATTACGAGTTCCCTGTAAAGTCGCGACTACGAAAATTCTTCGGCTAGTCACATTTTTCTAAGTTTCATCGTTAATATTTTTTTCAACCATTCGGTTTTTGTTACGGAAATTTAAGAATTCTTTACATGTGTAGAGCAGTTTCCATCAGACATTTAGAATTATTTAGTATATCCGTTTGTTGACACACTTACATTTTGCCACGGTTTTGACACACTGGGTCAATTTGAACCGGACAGTCCATCCACCTGTCATCAACAACCCTTCGGTCGATTTTTATTGCCAAAGTCAGGTATACACTATAAACATCTCCTAACTTGCCTGCCTAATTAAAATTCGGTAGGTATATTGGGATGTTGAATAAGTTCTCGCTGTTTTTTCGTGGAAATTAATTATTTATTTTCCAAAATCATTCGTTATGTTTTCAAACGTTTCCAAACTGTTGTGTGATCAACTCCCAATGCTCTGCAAGTTCGACTAGCGTCTGGCGTGAGTCTTCGTGAAGTATAGTGCCTCCAATTCGACACATTAAAATCATGGTGTTGAAGTTTGCATCGTTGGGATGCAACGAAATTTCCGTTTTATATTTTATTTTCCATATTTTTATTATTAAAGACGATCTTTTTTGATAGATGTATAATGTTGATCGCTAAACAAAGATTTTGAAAAATGGTTGAAGAACTTTTGTAGGCGAAATCTGCCAAAGGAAATTAAATTCGTTGCAGGCCAACGATGCAAACTTCAGCATCGTTTAAAATCATCATGTTTGAAGCGTCTAAATCAATCGCTGCATGTTGTTCCCGTCAGAGCATGACCGCTGTAAGTCTCACCAAGAATTCTGTTTGCCTCAGCTGCAGATTTAAAAAAAATAAAGTTGTGCAGTAAAATTCCCTGCAAATACTCTTTTGTGGCACGCCATTTGACATGTTCAACACGATGAAACAAAAAAGTTGTTTACCCTTCGGCGACATGGCATACACTGAATTTCAAGCTTGCTTATCGTACTTCTTCATAGATGCGTTACCATCTTAAGACGGTATATACATTTAGGCAGAAAAAAAATAAGCAATATTGAGGGATTATTTAAACGAAGAAATAATTATTCTACGATTGTCAAACTTTAGGTATACTTTAATAGTATATTTAAGTATAGAGAACAATTTTTTTAAATTAATTCATCATCAAAATGGCGGAGCTTTGGCAGAGTGTTACAGCAAGGTCGCTGCGGGAGTTGCGAATGTAGACTTTGATTTGCAAAAAAGTTCAACCATTTTTTCACTCAGAACATGTGTAGTTTCTATGTGACGGTAATTAAAATGAAGAAAATGCAAATTTAAGAAAATGACACGCATTTACAAAAAAAACAACATTTCTCGCAACATTTGTGTAAAATGTGGGATAAAAAAGTATTTTTTTTTTTTTCAATTTTTCAAAAACAATTCCCGTCAAGTAGAAGGTACCAATATTATCAATATTTCTACCAAGTTTCAACTCCCTCGGCTTGATAGTTTTCGAGTTATCCTGCACGCCAATTTCGATAATGCAGTTTTGAGAAAAACGCGTTTGAAGTTTTTCGAATTTCGCTTTGAAACTCTGGGAAAACATTCTACATATATAGTTCTATCGTTTGAAGAGAAAAAAAAAGAAATCGATTTTTTGATCGTTGTAAACGTATATCCCGCCTTAAACTACACGCACACAGTTCTGGTAACGCCATCTGTTGGAAACCAACGAGAATTCATTCAACGTCCCAATAGAATTGAATTGTCAAAAATTATTGAAAACTTTCACTTTTAGTGTGAGCATTTTATTTCAAATTCGCCTTGGTCAATATCACCCGGTGTGTCAACGTAGGGATATAAATTATTAGACAGAAATCTGGCCAGCATGCCGTCTCCATAAAGTGCCGTATAAATTGTACGATTTTTGAAGCCGTAATTTCTCGCTAAAAACGAGGTGACGCGGCTTGCAATTTTACCAGTACACTGGCACGTATTTTTACTTCGTCGTAAACGAAAATCCGTTAATTCTCAATTATTCGGGTTCGTTAAAAAAAATACCTTATATCTGAAGATACTAGGTTACAATGAGTATCGCACATATCGAAGTTTGCATAATTGGAACGCACCGAAAGTTTTCTAGTACCATTTTTTTCAAGCAAATTTGGGCCTCACTCGAACGTTTTTCCGAATTCTTGTTAGAGATCTTCAGCATGAATATGCGAGAAAATATTTAGATGATAATGAGAATGAGGAAATGAAAGAATAAAATGAAATTGAAGTTTGCATCGTAGGAACGCAACGGAAGTTTCGCAGAGTATTTTTTTTCGGTACGTTTAGTCCTCCAAAATCACTCAAACGTTTCTCAAAGTTCTCATGAGCGATTTTCACCTTCAGTATGTAAAAAAAAGATTCTGGATGATGATGAAAATAAGGAAATAAAAAAAATTAAAGAGAATTTTCGTTGCGTTCCAACTACGCAAACTTCAGCATCGTAGAATAAAAAAAAAGTTGCGTTTCAACGATGCAAATTTCAATATCGTCCATCCACGCCCTTTTTCTATACATTCAAAAGCTTTTTTGCAATCATATTACAGTCAAAGTGATAGACCGATTTTTGTTTTATCTTTCAATTGTTTATAAAACATGTTTTTACGATAACACGATTTTTGTTTGGGGTGAATGAAAAAAGTGCACATGTGGAAGAATTTGTTAAGGCCTTAGGCCACTCTAGAGGTCGAAAAAATAAGCTTTGTGGGGATTTTTTTCCCCGAAAAACTTCAAAATAAATCGAGATTACAAAAAGGGTGTTTATCATACATATCACTGACTGTATACAATAATTTTTTTGGAGCGACAATTTTCAAAATGGCGGTTGTGCAGCGTTTATCTCAAAACTGCATTTTTTAATTTTGCCGGAAACATAACTCAGACCATTTTCAACCGATTCACTTGGAATGTTGAATATATCTTGAAAAATACATTGTCTATGGAAGTACGTAGGTTTTTTTTATATTGCATAGTTCATTTGTTATTAACAATTATCTGACGATTTTTTAGGCAAATTTTTGGAAAGCGAAAAATTTCGTCGTATAATTGTTAATAACAAATGAACTATGCGATATAAAAAAAAATCCTACGTACTTCCATAGACAATGTATTTTTCAAGATATATTCAACATTTCATGTGAATCGGTTGAAAATTGTCTGAGCTATGTTTCCGGCCAACTTAAAAAATGCAGTTTTGAGATGAACGTTGCAAAGCCGCCATTTTGAAAGTAATCGCTTCAAAAAAAGTATTGTATACAGTCCAGTGACAAACACCCTTTTTTATAATCTTGATTTGTTTTGTAGTTTTTCTGCAAAAAAAAATCCCCAAAAAGCCTTTTTTTCGGCCTCTAGAGTGGCTTAACCCCTTAAAGTAATTGTCATATTTGTTTCTTAGCTTGTAGCATTGTCATATTTGTTTCTCACAGCATATGTACAGATATTGAGGTTCAAAGTCGATTGATAGCGTTGAAAGGCCAACCTTAGGGACATATATTTTATTCTTTTCCATCTCTCTCTCTCTCTCTCTCTCTCTCTCTCTCTCTCTCTCTCTCTCTCTCTCTCTCTCTCTCTCTCTCTCTCTCTCTCTCTCTCTCTCCCCTCTCCGCATTCCTGGCTCACGAGCAAGCTCGACCAGTCCCGTACACTTTTTCATTGTTTTATCATGAAATTTTTCTCCAACCTTCTATTTCCGGTCTCCCTCCCCTGGCACGTCGAGGACGCGGCGGCGACGTCGTCCCCGTCGTCGCTCTACCAAACGTCCGTTCCGACTCGAAACTTCGAGATATCCGTCGAATCGCGAGTCGGCTATGGCCTTGTTTCATTTTTCTTTCAACCGGAAACATTTCACGAGCTACGTCGGTGTGTCGTATTCCGCCGGGAAGGGATCGTCGTCCATTCGTCGGGCGAGCCCTCGCATCATCGTTTCGATCGATCGAAAGTACGAGCGCGTTGCGCAATGTTGCCGTATCTCAGCCTTTTACCCTCTGAAATTCAAATAAAATATTTGGACTATCTCGAAGAGACGGCAGATACGGGTAAATGGGTGGAAAAGATTGGACGCGAAACGGTCGTTCGGAGCAGCGTGCTACCGTGGAGAGAGAGAGAGAGGCAGGGGGGGGGGCGAAAGAGAGAGGACAGTCATCGATGCAAGTAATTTGAGGTGTAGCGTCGCGAGGAGTGTGCAAAGAGGGCGGCGACGGGAAAGGGGACGCGCGCTCGTATCGAGGTGACAAAATGAAACAGTGACTTCCGGTGTATGATCCCTCCTCACCTTCTTCGCTTCTCCTCGGTTCCCTCTAGCTCATTCGTGGCGCTACGATTTTTCTTCATTTTCACGCCAAACGTTGCCGTCTCCTCGTGCACACCCATTCACGAGCGTATTTGCAATCTGTCGTAGCATTCCTTCAGGCATCAGGGGAAAAAAGCGTCTCCGGATGAAAATAAAACACTTGATGTACAGAGTGTTCTGTAATTGAGGCGGGATATACATTCGGAACGATAAAAAAATCGGTTTCTTTACTTTTTCTTCTTTAAACGATAGAAATATACATGTAGAATATTTTTACAAAGTTTCCAAAGCGAAATTCGGGAAACGTCGAGTGAGCGTAAACTTCAAACGCGTTTGTCTCAAAACTGCATTTTCGAAATTGGCGTGCAGGATTACTCAACAACTATTAAGCCGATTGAGTTGAAGCTTGGTAGAAATATCGATAATATTGCTACCTTCTACTTGACGAGAATTGTTTTTGAATAATTAGAAAGAAAACTACTTTTTTTATCCAAACTTTACAGAAATTTTGGCGTGATATGTTGATTTTTTTTGTAAACGCGTGCCATTCTGTTAAATTACAAGCTATACAAGTTCTATTGAACAATTTTTTGAATTTTCTTGCAAATCAAAGTCTACGGGAAGCCAGACTGCACGCCGATTCGCGACTACCGCTACAATCTTGCTTCAACACTCTGCCACAGCTGCCGCCATTTAAATGATAAATTAATTTAAAAAAATTGTTTTGTATACTTAGATATACTATTTAAGTATATCTATAGTTTGATAAATTTAGAGTAATGATTTCTTAGTTTAAAAAATCCTTCAAATTTGCTTTATTTTTCCTGTCTAAATGTATGTCTCGTCTTAAGGGGAGATATACACCTAGGAGCCGGAAAAAGGTCATTTTTGTGAATTTTTTTAAGGAAAACTATTTGAAATTTCGGATTGGGGTTTTAATTATCTAAAAGTATATACATTCTAAAATATGTTTAATTTTCTTTATTTAAAAATATCAAAAATATACAAGGATATTGTATGATCCTTGGAGCGTCGTAAAAAAATCTGCGTATACGGTACCCACTGGCGTTTCTTCAAAAATCAGCTGAAAAAAAAGAACCAGAAAGATTATTAAATTAGATACTATAATCTAGTACTTGTCATAGCCGATTTTGAAAATATCGATTTATGACAAAATGGCGGACGTTTGAACATAAATAGTGATTTTTGGGCCAAAAATTAGTTATTATTTCGCCTATAAAACAAAAACTAAGTAACGGAAAAAAAATCCTATGACAAGTACTAGATAATGGTGTATAGAATAACCGCAAAAAACCTCAAGGCAATCGGTTCATTGGTTTTCGAGAAATTTTGAGTACCGATTTGAAAAACGTGGTTTTGAGAAAAATGCGTTTGAAAATTTGGGAATGAATAAATCATGGAATTTGTCAACTTACATGGAATCATCGATACCAGGCTCATAGTGTAGGTCTTCTACGGTCGACGGAATGTTTACAGCTTCTAAATCCTCGACCTCGACCATCTAGGTACATATCTCTCCTTAAGATAGTCTTATCGCTTCACACTAGTCACACCACTGTTCATACTTGAGACTTGTACAATTTATATTTTTATCATATGCAAAAAAAATAATTTGTACTAACAATTTCCATGTGTAAACTGTTTAATGAATGTTCACATTCAATTAGAAAAATGAAAAAATAGTTATTCCAATTTCGCGCAGTATCTCTAGGTTTGATATTTGGCAACATTGATTCTATCTCCGTCTCTTTTTACTCAATCAGGCGAGTTTAACCTCCATGCTTTTCAACGTTGATCTGTCAAAACAATGTCAGGTGCGGGAAATATAAAGCATTGTATTCGGGCCACGACTGGTAAAAAGCGTGGAAAATTTGTGTCGGCGAAATATGTCGGTTAAAAATGAAATATGTGTGGAAATTCGAATGAGTGAGATGAGGTTAGGACTACCGTCAGCTGTTGCCTTGCTGTCGCGTCTCCTTATCGTAGCAAGTGGTAATAAATCCAATACCGGAAGTTCAAATTAAACTTGATATTACATAAAAATTAGGTCAATAAGCGTAATTTTTTCTGATAGCATTGGATTGCTACAAGTGTTAAGTATGTAAATCTCATTATTTTTAAGAATCTGACGGATTCCCAATATTATATACACTTTTGTAGCGACCGGAAATTGGGTTTTTGTATTTCGTCTCGGAATTCCTTCACAAAATCACGCAATTTTAATATTTCTTTTCTCTGTAATTAGGTCGATAACCAACGCTGAAATTTTACACAGACGATTATTAATATATTTAGCGAAGCTCAAAAAATTATGAAAATCCTACAGATTGAAGCCTGCCGATATGACTACGTTAATGGGCAATCCTGCAGCTGTCGATAGGTCAGATCGTGTTCTACTATACGCTATAATTTCAGTTTAGCAAAGCTCCCACGGTTCTCAACACTTGTGTTATTTTTTTTACTCATCTGCTTTCGGTTTTTCACATGCCATTTCTACAAATCATCCGAATCGACGATAACTAAGCTACTCGTTAAAGTTATAGGCACGATATGCGCAGTATGCAACGACAATTCTTTTTATATTTTTAATTCCCTCATTTTTATTATTATACGAAATATTTCGGTGGCGATTACGATTTTAGATTACGGAGAAGCTTGAAAAAAATGATTGGGTGACTTTCGTCGCTAAAAACTGCGAAAAGAAGTTTGAAGAAGTAAAAATTTATTTCATTGTACTCCAATGATGCAAACTTCAATCTCATTTAAATGAAAATTCTGCGTAAGATCTTTCATAAGTAAACTTCATAAAGTTTACTTAACATTTAAGGTTAAAAACATTATTTTCTCGGTAAAGCATACAACCAAGAGTATTCTTTTTTAAACCGGGTCAAAAAACTTTATCATTCGTAGAAATGGTGTGCGAAAAACCAAAAGCAGATTACTTTTTTTTTTAATAAGATAAAGTCCATAATCTGGAAAACCGTGGGTTTTTTATTAAACTGAAATTCCGGCATATAGTAGGACATGATCGGAAGTTGCAGGATCATCCATTAATTACAGGACACTCTGTATACAGGGGGCTAGGAAGGTCGATGTATAAAGCCTTAAGGGGGTGAGAGGTCACCTCGCTGGGAAGACATCTAACCTAGGTTACTTTAATCCAAAGTCTAAGGATTTCGAGTTATCACGATAAGTACGATTTTTGGTGAATTTCCCAAAATTAGGTACTAACTCGTTCATAATGTTCAAACAGACCATAATTGGTAATTAAAAACTTATTTGCGTCTTAGCTTAATGTGTATTAAATCGACCATCACCAATACAATCATCTGTACCCACACAACTTACTAAATAGGACGTGTTGAATAATTTAAAACTTGCCAAAAAATAAAAATACCTCTTATGTTAAGGCTATTAAAAAAATAAAAGTATACTGAAAAATTCAACATTTTAAAAAACTCAGACAATTAATGCCCTTTCGATTGGTGTATCATTCATGTAGATACCTGCCTCATATATCATACTTACCATGATAACTCGAAATCCTCGACTTTGGACTAAGGTCACCTCGGTTAGATACGTTCCTAACGAGGTGACCTATCACCCCCTTAAGGCTTTGCATCGACCTGCCTAACACCCCGTTTAGTAGAACGTTCAATAAGTTCTCGCTGTTTTCCAACAGATGGCGTTACCAAAACCGCCTGCGTGTTCTTTAAGGGCATGTACAAGGTCAACATAACCTCACAAATTTTCCAACCCAATTTTCTCACAGATAGATGATTTTTTAGGAAAAACGATGCATTAGGCTCTGGAGAATTCCCTGACACAGAGTTTGATGATTGCCTTTTGCCCTCAATATTATTCATCCCTGAGAAATCTCTGTTCGAAAATTTCAGCTATCTCTCTCGCACTCATGTGTCACGTGGTAGATCTTCTACTTCGCCTTAAAGGGTCTTCTCACTTTAGACGTTATAAAAGGCTATTTTTTGATAGGTTTATATTATAGATATTGATATAGAAGTTGTTGCACTCGATAAATACGCTTTCGAAATACATCAAAATTTTTTAGAAATTTATTTATATAACCCAAACAAACTTGTAACGCGTTTTTTAGCAACAACGTTTTTCGACGGCTTGTTGATAAAATCTTCGAAACTACTGAACCGATCCTTATGTAATTTTAACCACATATTCTTTACAACTATAGCTATAGCGCATATCGAGGGTTAATTTTTTTCTTCATATTTACGATTTTTTTGCCAAAAAAGGTGAAAAACACTTTTTTTCGAAAAATGTCCGCCATTTTGTTATTTTTACGCGCTATAGCCATTAACATACTGAATCTAAAACCGTTTGATTTTTTTGTTTCGGACGATCAATATCCGAGATTTCATCAACAGCGCAAACCTACAATTTTTTTAGGAATTTCTTTAACTACCATTTTCGTCAATAAATAGTGACTTAAATAAATAAAAAAATGTATTTATTTATTTCGAAAGTGTATTTATTAAGTGTAGCAACTTTTATATTAATATCTATAATATAAACGTATCAAAAAAATTCACGTGAATAGCCTTTTTTAGCGCCTGAAATGAGAAGACCTCTTGGGATGGTAACGAATCTATGAAGAAGTACTACAGCAAGCTTGAAATTCAGTGTTTGTCATTTCGCCGAAGTGTAAAAAACTTATTTTCTTCATAGTGTTAAGGCCTTAGGCCACAATAACGGGTATAAAATCATGTGCGAATTTAACAATTTTTTTTCGTATAGAAAAGTGATTCACTCGTAAAATTAATTACACATCTATTTAGTATGAATATCAAGCTGTTAGAAAAAATATATATATATTTTTCTCGATGTACAAAATGGCAGCCTACTAATATTTTCTTGTTATCTTTTTTTGGCGCTCCGCGGCGTGACATTTAGCATCCACAATATTTGACCTAGAACAAAAAACAAAAATTCTCGTCAATCTACATTAGAATGCCTAGAGAAGTACGTACGGAATTTAAAAAATATGGTTTTATTCAAAAGTTGTAGGTATTTGAACTTAAGAAATGAATTTTCAGTGAAAAATTTCGTTATAATGATCATAAACTGCTCATAAAATGAAAAGTTTTCGATTAATCAGAAATTCCGTACGTACTTCTCTGCGAAATGCAATTGGGAACATAACTTTTAAATTTGAAGTAAATCGAGTGAAAATTGTTGAAGTTATTTGTCACGCCAATTGGAAAAAAAGCTGTTTCGAGAAGTTTCGAGTAGTCGGCCATTTTCTACATCGAAAAAAATATAAAAAATATATTTTCTAACAGCTTGATGTTCATACTAAATAGATGTGTAATTAATTTTATGAGTGAATCACTTATTCATACGGAAAAAAATTGTTAAATTCGCACATGATTTTATACTCGTTACTGTGGCCTAAGGCCTTAAACCTGTCACATTTCGTGCCAAAATAAGAGTGTTTGGGGGGAATTTGACTGCACTACTTTATTTTAAAAAATCTGTAGCTGAAGCACACAGAATTCTTGTTGAGACAGCGACCATGCTGCGTCGGAAAAAAACATGCAGAGATTGGTTTAGACGCGTCGAAAATAATGATTTTGATGTGTTGAATTGGAGGCGTTACTTCACGAAGACGTCAGGCGCTAGCTGAACTTGCAGAATCATCAGGAGTCGACGACACAACAGTTTCGAAACGTTCGCAAGCATTGGGAATGATTTTTCGAAGCATACAATTTTCGCGAGAAAAAAAACAGCGAGAACTTATTCAACATCCGAATATATTTGTTAATTTATCGAGGAGGGTTAGAGGGGAAATTGGCGAAGAGCGGAAATGGATGGTTTTTACCGATCGACGCGTAAGAATACGGCAACTCGGCTTCTCGTCGTGCATGAATAGTTGACAAGACACTCGTACAGTTGCAGTCTCTATCGATCCTGCGCGGGACGCGAGAAAGAGAGAGGGGCCCCGGAGTTTCAGTCGCGACCCGTCCCCCCGTCGGGCGCGACAGAGAGAAACGACAAAATTCGAAGCGACGTTCGTTAGATTATGAATGGATGGCGTTCTATTTTCTCGAAGGCAATGTTGCTCGTGCGCGCGTGTGTGTGTGTGTGTTGTATGTTTTTTTTCCTTCTTTTTTTCCGTCGTTCTCTTGTTCTCTCATTCTTACCGTGCGTACGTACGTGTACGAGCGCGTCCACGTACGTGCACACCGCGCTCTGTACGCGGGGGGTGGGGAGTTTTTGCCGAAGGTGGGAGGGGGTCAGCGACCGTTGTGTCATCGACGGTCCAAGCAGCTCGAGGCGCTATCTCGATGGGATCGTCTTCTCGTTGTTTCTCATTCTTCGGTGCTTCTCGCCTTCGCTTCGAGGCCTTTCTCCAATCGCTGAAGAAAAATGCCCTCGCAAACGATGATCGAATTCGCAATACCCCAAAAGTATTGGCGCCTCTCGCGGCCTAACGCAGAAGCTCCACTATCATGTTGAAGTTTGCATCGTTGGAATGCAACGATTTTATTGCTTCCTTTTTTATCATCTTCCAAAGCATATTTTTGGCAAATTGAAGTCGTAAAGTTCTGAAAATAATACGTAGAAACGTTTAAGCGTTTTTTAACAGTCTCAATTGGCCAAAAAATATTTGAGTAATTAAAAATGATTAATTTTCGTCGCATTCCAACGATGCAAACTTCAACTAGCTGTATTAGTGTAGTAAATGTTGTCAAAACACATTGATGATGGTGGACAAAATTTAAGGTATTCCTTTCACGATCTCGAATATTTAAGGGGTTAGGCCACGGTAACGGGTATAAAATCATGTGCGAATTTACCATTTTTTTTCCGTGTGGAAAAGTGATTTACTCATAAAATTAATTACAAATCTATTTAGTATGAATATGAAGCTGTTAGAATTTTTTTTTTCGATGTACAAAATTGCCGAGTACTAGTATTTTCTTTTGTTATCTTTTTTTAGGCGCTCCGCGGCGTGACATTTAGCATCCACAATTTTTTACCTAGAACAAAAAACAAAAATTCTCGTCAATCTACATTAAAATACATAGAGAAGTACGAACGGAATTTTTCTGAAAATTTGATCCCCGTCAACGCAATGGTTTTAGAAAAATGATTTTTTTTTAAATATAAAAAAAAACGGAAACGGCTCAGTGGATCGATTTGATTTTTTTTGGTACTTGTTCCAATCAAACGTGTTACGAAATAAAATTATAGAACATCTTGCGAAAGATTAAGATTTGAACAAAAAGATAATGTTCCTCGTTTTATTATTTTTTACTATAATCCACTTGGGGTACAATAACGAAATTTTTTTCATACAATCTTTGGGCACCTTATTAGATTATATAATTTTTTCAAAATGATCGGTTTGGTACGCCACAGTGAAAAAAGAGAAACACACTTTATTGATATATTTTAGTTATATAAATATACAACTAAAATATATCAATAAAGCCTGATATGTGACTAAATGATCAGTTTGGTACGCGACAGTGAAAAAAGAGAAACACACTTTATTGATATATTTTAGTTATATAGATATATAACGAAAATATATCAATAAAGTCTGTTTCTTTTTTTTCACTGTGGCGTACCAAACCGATCATTTTGAAAAAATTATATAATCTAATAAGGTGCCCAAAGATTATATGAAAAAAATTTCGTTATTGTACCCCAAGTGGATTATAGTAAAAAAAAATAAAACAAGGAACATTATTTTTTTTTAAACCTTAATCTTTCGCAAGTTGTTCTATAATTTTATTTCGTAACACGTTTGATCGTAACAAGGACCAAAAAAAAATCAAATCGATCCACTGAACCGTTTCCGAAATTTTTTTTTTGATATTTTAAAAAAATTCATTTTTCTAAAATCATTGCGTTAACGGGGATGAAATTTTCAGAAAATTTGTTTTTTTATACCTCAGAATATACTCCAAATTTCGCTGGAAAAAATGCGGGCAATTTTTCCCTACTTACCCGGCTATGGCCTTTGAAGTAAATCGAGTGAAAATTGTTGAAGTTATTTGTCACGCCAATTGGAAAAAATCTGTTTCGAGAAAAACGCGTTTAAAGTTTTAGGTACTCTATGGACGTTATACGCTCAAAGTCGGTGAAAAATTTTTTGCTATAAATCGAATAGTAACTTATTCTTATGATGACAAAGCACCGTTTTAGTGAGAAAAAAATCGATTTTTCGAAAATTCTACTGTCGCCTTACCCCTTAACAATTAACTGATTTTCGTCTGTAATCAAATAAAAATACATCCCAGTATACTGGTAAAATTTCAAGCCTAGTTACCGAACTTTTAACGAAAAATTACGACTCTAAAAATCGTTTCATTTCTACGGCGCTTTATGGAGACGACACGCTGGTCACATTTCTATCTATAATTTATGAACTAAATAACTCTATATGCCTGATATAAACTGCGCACGCGTGTAAGAGCATCTATTTCGTAACGACAGTACAAACAGTGGGTCACCGAATGTTTGAAGAAAATATTAATGACAAAACTTGGAAAAATGTGACTAGCAGAAGAATTTTCATAGCCACGACTTTTCAGAAAAAATGTCGAAATCTACTAAATTTGCGCGAAATTCTTTATTCCATTTTATCGTTGGGTATGATAATTGATTGACTTATTTTTATTAAACGCCACTGTAATTCAACCAATCATTCAGAAGGGCCCTCCTTATGCCCCCGCAAAATACGGCCCTCCGCGAAAGTAATATCTTTAAAAACGTAAAATTACTCGAGATTCTACTGTGTTCCAGGGTGCAAGATGGATAATAAAAGTGAATTGTTATTCCATGAGTCACCCAGAGATAAAGTATCAAAAAAACGTGGTTGTTGGCTCAGAAAATGACTCTCTTTAGGCCACCAAGGCGCGTTTGTAGCCTCTCCATAAGATTTTTCTTTCCAAGCTTTTATCTTCATAAGGGAAATTCCACGCCATTTCATCCAGCCCGTGATCCCGACCATTTTTGTTTTTCCTGTTTTTTTTTGTATAATTGTATCCCTTGAAAGGAATATCCACGCCAATTTTTAGATTTTTATCTCTTCTCTTTTAGGAGTTATAATTTTCCAAAAATGTCGATTTCGGAAGTTTTGGAAACGTTTAAACGCTGATAACTCCAGAACTAATTGAGATGTCGACAAATGTCACTATATAATTTTTTTCTCATTTTGAAGCATACTTTCGTTAAAAAATATGAAAAAAATTATCAATGATCGGTGTCAACGTTTTTTGCTTCTAAATTGAAAACTATTTAAAAAAAGATGATTGATTTTTTAAATTTTTGTCAAAAAAATCTGAAATAGAGTGACCCATTCTATGATTTTTGAGACTAGTCTCATCGTGGGTCCATGTTTCCTTCTATTTTTTTTCGAATTAATCATATTTTTTAAGGTTTTTTATCATTTTAATGTCCAATAATACTATTAATGATTTGGTGATTTCCAATTTGGCTTAGACAGGCCTAAAACAGTTTATTTTTAATTCGTGTTGAATTTAACGAAAAAAATTCTTTTGAACAAAAAAAAATCGTTAAATTCAGCCATGTTCCTGCACTCTTAGCAACACTCTCACGAACTGCTTCGATATTCTGTGTGAAGGACGGCCAGAGTGTATAAGAACACCAATTGATCCAGTCTCCCTGCATTTTTTTGATTAATCTCTTCACAGTTGATCACCGACCATATTTTGTACGAAAATGGCGAACTGTAGCTGCCAAGCATTCATTATTTTAAATAATATTGCTCAACAATGAACACGCGTTCTTTCGTGTAGCACAGCATTTTTATCAACCCTGAACTGTCAACAGTCACGCTGTCTTTTTTTTCGTTGGCAACACTTCACCGCACAAATGGCATCAATTTTGGGACACTCTTTACAATGTATGAATGTAATTTCCGACGTCCCTTGTAAAAAGTATGCTCTGAAAAATAGAATCATTCCTCGAAACCTGCGAGTGACTCTCATAACCTTAAAAAAAATCTAAATCCCGAGGCGACAGAGCTGAAAAACGAGCGGAAAATGAATCATTCGCTGCAGTAGAATCTTTACAATCCACCATGGAGGCAAATCCAATAGCCAACTCGCAAGATATCAAGAACGAAGTAATTGTTTACGTTTGAGCCTATACTTTGACCGGCCATATTGAAATATCGCTGCGCCACCTCTAGGACGTGAAAGTCGCGAATTGTGCGTATAGATTTGAAATCTTCATTTCGCGAGGCTTCCGCGGCGGTGGTGGTGATACTCGCGTCAAGAGCCGAGTCGAACCGTCTTAATCAGAGCTTCCGCATCTTCGGACCGATCGAGACGACCCATTGTTTCTTTGCCTCGTGTCGTCTTCGAGACCGCGCGTTTCCTAGGTTTCCGCTTATTTTATCGACGGGTGGGTACGCGACCTATCGATCCTCCCTCGACCGCTCTCACTCCCTGGCGCCTTATTCCTGCAATTACTCGGCGGGTGCCCGCACGTATCACACTAGCGGTCGCACGCGCGCGCGCGCCTGTGTATGCGCGCCTATAGAGGTTCTGTCATCGAAACTCTTGCGCCAGAACCACCCACCAACACACCCCCCACCCCCCCCCAATCTCAATATTTTTGCTTACATCGAGCGGAAGTGCTTTTTGGCACTCCGTGACCGTGAAAGTGGTCC